>OX439037.1:81044665-81249665 GCA_949317995.1 Acholoe squamosa
GACGACCATGGTCCCAAATTGGAGTTCTTCGTCGACAGTTTGAAGCTAGAGGTCTGGATCAAGAGGGTGAAACTGTCCAAGGAACGCTACAGCACAATAAAAGGCACCTCGACACCCACCAGGGAAGTAAAGTTCACCCCTAGTGCACTGCTCAAGCTAATAGCGGCCGTCGCTGACGTTCAAGAGGAGGTACGCAAACGCGACAGAGGGGTCGCCCAAGAATGACCCAATCACAACACATGGTTCGGCGTCCTGGATGAGGAAAACGAGACATATGTAAGAACGTCATCCACGTGCGCAGGTACAAAGGCAACGAGAAAACCCCGACACAGGACGGTGTGACTTTCTCCCCCAAGGGGCTAAAAGAACTAGGTGACAAAAAGGAAGTTATCCTTGAATTTCTTAACAGCGTTAGGGTTAGAACGAGACTGTTAGTAGGTATGTACTTACTTTGTGTAGATACGACGTGTAGGTGTACAGGTAGATAGAGACAGACGGGAAAGAAAGTAAGACTACAAACAGACTCCTCATTTCTCTTCACGTATAAGTAACTCAGTGAAAATGGTTCAATATATGTGTGAAAAGTGTTTCAAAATTTTCAAGAGGGTGTACAATTACGAGAGACACATGGAAAGATGTAACGATATTCCTAAATTTTGTCCTCTGTGCGGCAAAGGAAATTGCAAAAAAATCACCTATCCACAGGAATCTCTGGACAGCGTGACTATTCCTCCCATAATATGTGCTATACCACAGGGTGAGGAAATGTTCACCCAAAATTGGCCCGCTATACAAACCGGAGCGCGCACGGGGCTCACATTAGCGTAACAAACTTAAGACTACCAACCAGTGAGTTGAGTGACGCTGTAGATACCATGCGTCAGATTCACATCGCGCAAAGATTCAGATACAAAGTGGGCTTGTCAGTAGGGTTAATATTACAACACAGGGAAAACAGAGACAAACTACACTACTTTCACGCCTCCCAAAAAAACTCAACTCTTTTACAACCCCTCCCCACCATAACTAATTCAGAAACTCTGGAAGACTTTCTCTCTCTCATGAAAAACACTATCACTTCCGAAGAAGTACAGAAACTTTGCGACTCTGACACCAAGTGGAAAGTTCTTTTTCCCACCAATGTGAACGTTTGCATTTACATGGGACCCAGAGAATTTCTCATAGGGGGGAGGGTTACCCAATCGGGTCGGCTGAAAAAAAGAGAGGGTGTGTTAGATTTTCCTGACAGGGACAAGTTATGCGTCTTTCGCTGCATATCCTTTCACTTATAAAGACTGGCAAACATGCTTCGAAATTGTTATGTCAGTTCGATTCCACTGTGAAACCCGAAACCTTTCCAGGTGTGACAATGAGTGACTTACCAGCGTTTGAGAGTTAGTTTGACATACAAATAGCGGGTTACACCACCCGTAAAGTGAGAGGTCAGAACCTGAAGAACCGAGTCTTCCTGATCAGACCACCTTTAAAAAACTTTGACCACCCGAGGTAAAGTCAACCTTCACCTGTCCGCGAAACACAGTCTACACGTGTCCCTCGTGACGGATTTCAATGAATACGCCTGCATCTACTAATGTCCCCAGTGTAAGTCGGCCTTCACGACTAAGTTCTTACTGAAAAGACACAGGGACCAGCTTTCCGTTTGCAGACAAGTGACCTTAAAGTAAGTAGGTGGAATCTAGCAGAATTCGAAAACGATTTTCGAAGCGCTAGCAGATTTTTCCATTTTTCCTCCGGACGGTTGTTCGAGGATGTACCCATACAAAATCGCCTTCGATTTTGAAGCTTTCTTCAGACCGGCCCAACAACCGTCCACCGAACACGTGACAGTCCTGTGGGAACACGCACCTCTGTTGGCTAGCGTCGCATCTGACTTTCCAGGACACGAAGGTCCGGTGTGCTTCGTGAGAGAGTCTGACGCAACTTCCGACCCCTTTGTTGAACAGAGTCTTGAATAACATCAACGACACCGCCAAGGTCATCGGGGAAGAAACGCTGAAACTTAACCGACCGCCATTAGACGAAGCTTTTCACCTAAAGGAGGCGTCGTTGAGTCCTTCTGGCAGTTTTTCTTTCGCTCAAACTCGGGAAAACCACCCCTTAGTCCAACTGAAGAAGAGACTTCTGAGATATCTCTGGCAAGTTCCGGTTGTAGGTTTCAACTCGGGGCGTTACGACTTAAATCTGATCAAATTACAGCTTCACTCGTTCTTCTCCTCCAAAGACCGGAAGAACGAAGAATTCAGCGTCATAAAGAGAAGTAACCAATACTTGGTGATTTACACTCGGCACACTGTTTTCTTGGACGTAGTAAATTATTTGGCACCTGGTTATAACTACGCGAATTATTTGCTAGCTTTCACCAGAGATGAGCACAAAGGTCACTTTCCTTGGACGAATGGATGAAGTCTACCAGGAAACTGGAAAACAGAACTCTTCCACCAAGGTCTGCTTTCTACAGCAAACTGACCGGCACCAAGATGTCTGAATCTGACTAGGCCAAATGTGAGAAAGTTTGGTCTGATGAAAAGATGCAAACTTTCAGAGATTACTTGATCTACTACAACAACAAAGACGTAAAATCCTTCATAGAGGCACTGAATAATCACGCTAAAGGATCACAACATCGATATGTTCAAAGACGGCATCTCCCTTCCGGGTTTGACTTTACAGTTCCTTTTTCAAAGCACAGAAACTCCGTTCGTAACCTTTCACCAGTTCGACTCTGACCTCCACTCTCTGATAAAAAGAAATCTGGTCAGAGGACCTTCCATAATTTTCCATAGATTTCACGAAAAGGGTACCACGCTGATAAGGGAACACAAGCACGGCAAAAAAGCGAGAACATGCGAGCACATTCTAGGTGTAGACGCTAACTCTCTTTACTTGTGGTGCATGAGCGAAGCACCGCGCTGCACAGGTTATTACGTGGTGAGACAACCCGACACCGAGTTCAGACCGAAAATCAGACAAAGACAGTCTAAGAGCGCTTGAGAGTGGCTACGCTACATGGAGCATGCCCGCCGCATGAAACTTGGCCACACTTTCAACGGAGGGGAGGTGTCTCTAGGTTCCCGAAAAATTTGTGTAGACAGGTTTCACCCACCCTCTAATACCGTGTTCCAATTTCACCGGTGTTGGTACCACGCTCACGAGTGCATACCACCGCGCAGATATTCAGGTGCTTCAGACGAGAAGCACCTGAACGAGAGATGTGAGAGAACAGCTAGAGTAAGCGCTTACTTGAAAGCAATAGGTCACAAGTTGATCGTCATATGGGAGTGTGAATGGAGGAAAATGAAACTTCAGGATCTGCAGGTTACGACTTCCGAACAACACTGGAGCGTCGACGACTTGAAAGTGTATCGAAACCCCATGACAGAGCGTGAGATTATATCCTCTGTGAAAAATGGAAAAATGTTTTGATTCAGGTGGACATTACCAACCCGCCTCACCCACGTGAATACTTCGAGGAAATGACTCCTATATTCAAGAACATGACCATTTTGAAATCCGACATAGGAACTCACATGTCAGACTTTGCGAACAAAGAAAACGTGTTGAACACTCCTCAAAGATCCTTGATAGGTAGTTACCACGGAAAAGAAATTCTCTTGGGAACACCTCTCCTTAAGTGGTATCTGGATCATGGTTTGATAGTCACCATAGTGTTGATAGAATACTTTCCTAGACAACCCTTCGCCGATTTCGCAGATGAAGTAACCACGGCGCGAAGACTTGGAGATGTAAATGCAGAGGAGCAAATTCTCTCAGACTGTTACAAGTTAATGGGGAACAGTGCGTACGGTAAAACAATTTGCAACAAAGAAAAACACACCACAGTTAAATACTCTAGCGGTCGAAACTTCGAATTATTGACTAATTCGTGGCGATTCAAAAAGGGTGCCGAGTTGACCCCAGATCTCTTTGAAGTCGAACTGCAAACAAAAACAGTCAAGAACAACCTCCCTCTTCAAATATGGTTCATTGTGTACCAGTACGCCAAGTTGAAAATGTTAGAGTTCACGTTCGACTTTCTGGATAAATTTATCAATCGGCGCGATTACGCTCTTTGTCAAATGGACACCGACAGTCTTTACATGGCTCTCAGCGGGAAAACATTGGACAAACTCGTACAACCCGACCTGAGAGAGTCGTACTTCAGCAAGAAGCGAAAATTGGATTCCGACAGTGGTGTGCGATGATCAATTAGATGCTTTCGTGAAAACAAAAACCGAAGGTGTGAAAGAATGGGTCCCCCTTGCTTATTGTCAGAGTCGTTATGTTCACGACAAAAGAACTCCCAGTCTTTTCAAATCCGAGTGGGAGGGTGATGGAATTCTAAGTTTCAACTCCAAGACTCGGTAGTTGAAAGAAAATAAAAAAATTTGAGTGCAAAAGGTGTCATGAAAAAACAAAACGTTCAAGAACCCAAAGACTACTTGGACGTTCTTTTAAATCGAAAAGCTGTCCATACTTTAAACACAAATTTCAAAGTAATAGAAAACAAAATCACGCAAAATTACACTATAGAGAAAAAGGGTCTGAGTTACTTATATGTGAAGCGTCGCGTACATTCTGACTGTGTTACGACGAGTCCATTGAAATTCTGAAAGAAAAATGAAAAAAAAATATATAAATAAAAAAAATTTTAAAAAATTAAAAAGTAGACAAGCCGGTGAGATAATACCCTTTCATCGTTGTATTAACTTGATATACTACACCCACCGGCTTACTACTGCAACTACAGTGTATTGGAGTTGAAAAAAAACAAAAAAAAACAATGTGTAGTTGCGATCCCATTTTCACTTGGAAAATAATAGATGCATCAGATGTGTTGTTCTTTAAGGTGCCGTTGTTAAACCATGGTGTTCATAAAGTGTTCGTTTCTAATCGTGTATTCTATTCATTCAATGCGTGTTTCAAAGATGTATTTCAAAAAGTGGCTAGTACCGCCAGAGACAGAACTATAGCGGTATATCAATTTCATGTCGAGAACACATGTGCTTTCGTGAAAAGACGGTATACGTTAGAGTCGGTCAACGGGTTGATTTCT
Organism: Acholoe squamosa; assembly: GCA_949317995.1. Taxonomy (NCBI): domain Eukaryota; kingdom Metazoa; phylum Annelida; class Polychaeta; order Phyllodocida; family Polynoidae; genus Acholoe; species Acholoe squamosa. Next base: position 81,049,740 of record OX439037.1, read on the forward strand.
GTTCTAGAGGAGAACTCAGACTTCTTTAGAAAGTTGTGTCATTGCTCAAAGGAAACATTCGACTCCTTTTGTCAAGAGTGTGTCGACCGGATGTTGTGTACTGAAGCACCTTTATACCCCGGTGTAGAAGCTGCTTGACTGAGAAGCATCATGTCAAGACAAACCGAATGGAGTACTAGGTATAGTTCTTCGGTGGATTCCACTTGTGATATCGATGAGATGTGGATGGGAAATATGGCTTACAACTGTTCCTCATTTCAAAAGGTCACTTCTTGCTCCAAAGTTGTACACCAAGATTACACTATGTACAGTCTGAATTATGAGAAACAAAAGTTAAATGTACACATCTCAATGTGTAAGTTTTGTCGTGTTCCTCTCCGATATTCAACAGTTTTATGTAGAGAGTGTCAACTCGAATTCCCCGACTCGTCATCGTAATCGAACGAAATGAAAAATATGAAAATAAAGTGAAATGTGTACATAAAAATATGACATTTATAAGAAATAAAAAAAGGTGAAAATGCGGTAATGCGGTTTCTGTTGTATTCCTTACCTTATCATGTAAGTTTTTTAAATTTTTTTTTACCCAATAGACCCGCCCCTGTTTCAAGGGGCTGGTCTTTCGGTTAAATGCCCCAAAGGGCCCCCCTCCCCTCCCCACCCAAAGGGCCCCCCTCCCCTCCCCACCCAAAGGGCCAGCCAGCCAACCAGCCAGCCACCCAATTAGAGGGCACCGTTTTGGCGGGAAACCACAGGGGGTAAGGGTCATGTGACCATTTTTGAATTTCCCGCCAAAAGGAAGGGCTCTGATTGGTCCATTTTGGCACCGCCACACCACAGGGGTCTAGGTCACGTGACCCCACATTTGAATTTCCCACCAAAAGGGAGCCCTCTCATTGGCTGCAGGTTGGGTCACATGACCTGTGACGTCACAGGTCACATGACCCCTGTTTGAATTTTCCGCCAAAAGGGAGGCCTCTGATCGGCTGATTTTAACTTCCCACCAAAAGGGAGGCCTCTGATTGGCTGCAGGTCGAGTGAGTAATAAACAGTACTTAACTATAGTCCCATTCCGATACATACTATACTACTGGGAGAGGCATGTTTCCTACTGAGAAATTGGATTGAACAATACACTTCAGTCTTCACTCTCTGCACATTGACATGGACTGCGGTCCCGTGGACACGCACATGGATTAGTGGGAGCAAATTTAGGAACTGTGTCATGTTAGATCATGTGACCTGCCATGATGTCATGACCTAGTTTAAGGGCGTAGTACTAAGAAAAAGCTAAACGCTGAGTGGTGTTCCACTTTAAAGCATTGGTGACGTGTAAAGGGTTAACCTCTCCATTTTTCAAGTGATATACTAAGGATGTCATCGATATAGTCTATATGTAAATACAAGCAATATTATGATGCTGAAATTACATATCAACATTACCCTGATATCATAAACTAATTTCTTACATGTATGAGTAAAAGTCAGATATGGAGTTAGATAAGGGCATATTTTACTATATCATCATGTTTAAGTGCTCTGTTTTGAACAAGTGCAAGTCTTATATAAGTATACCTTAAACGCTGAAACATAGACCTTCTATGAGTGTCTGTTGTGCATAAGTGGAGTAATCACCCCTGCAATTCTACAAGCGCCAGGATGGTCATCCAGGGTCATACATTGTGTTTTCGGTGAGTTTGTTGCTGCCAGAGAGCGTACTTGCGATGTTGGGAAACCATTCTTTCTTTGAACATTAAGTTGCCTAAGACCATTCAGGATCATTCGAGCATTTATCGATTTCTATATAAGTTAACTAGGGGCGATTACATATACCGGTTAACCAACTACCAGTATTATATCAGATCGTGTTAAAGGTAGTTACCGGTATATTACCATTATAATAAATAATGAGGTGGTTACTATGGAAACTACATATTATATTAGATCGTGTTAATAGGTAGTTACCGGTATATTACCATTATAATATATAATGAGGAGATTGCTATGGATACTACAAGATGTATATAGGCTGTGATAATTAATAATTGAACAGAGACATGTGTTTGGTGGAATTGATCTGAATATACAAACTGGCCAAACACCCGGCAAATACATGGAACATCACGCAGTAATAAATATTAGACATTAACAGCTGGTAATACATCAAGTTTCAGCAAGTCACACTCCGATTCATGCAAATATTTGTACACACATTTTGATTTCCAGTTAGAACGCCTCATGATATCCTCAACCGATAGGCCAATTGACTTTAAGAAAGTAGCCCCACCATGACGCAGTGAATGGGTACTAACATTCTCATTTACTAAGCCAATTTTGACAGACAAAAATTTCAAACGCGTATTCACATATGAATATGTCAAACATTTGGTTTTGCCACCACAGTTTCCAATTAACATTGCCATTAGCATTCTGTATCAACTCTGACAAAATCTTTGCTGGGCAAAATAGGGAGGACTCATCGAGCAAGAGGTATATGTCATAGGGTTCATGGCCAAACTGGTCTGTCTTAGATGTCCTAATGTGAAGTTTTACATAACCATAAGTTAATACAACATCCTTCACCCTGAGTGAATGTATAGAGTCCACTACATGGCAACACCTCAAAACTCCCCTGAACAGTACCAGGATGGCACACCAGAATACCCTATCCAATTTTAGTGTCATATTCAGGGTTGACAAAATTTGAAACATGTCAATAGTGGTAATTGGGTATTTAACAACTTTGGTTAAACTTTGACACCGCTCAATACCATCTAGAGTCTTTTTTAGGATAAAACTACTACTGTAGTCAGGGTGACCATGCAACTTTTGAAAATACCATACATCCGAAATATAATGTCTTATAGAGACTGGTTTCATCTTCAGGACCATTCAGGATCATTCGAGCATTATCGATTTCTATATAATTGACTTTTCTGTTTTATATGATATGTACAGAAATATAGGCACACTCTAGGAGTCATATTCCAGCAAAATCCAGGTGAGATGTCATTACCAGAATGATCCATCCTTTTTATATTTCTTTTTTATTTTACTTAGAAATTATCATCTTTCACAGGTACACTTGTATCAAACATTGCCCATATTCTCCTTTTCATAGTAGACTATACAACATGACCAATGTAAAGATAAGAGTCACATCATTTGTATCATAGAAATGCATAGTGGGGACCTTTCATGGCACAAACCCAGACTAGCAGTAAACCAGGGTGGGCAGTATGATATCTACAATGACCTGACGACCCTCTGACGATATGACGACTTACCAATAGTGGTGGGTTCTCAGTGTTTGATAGTTTATATATATAGGCCTACTGTTGTTATATCGTTAAATGTAAAACTACATACTTCTTACTATGTCATTTATACTCGAGGTCAGTGCATGGTATCTCATGATGGAGAAAGGAGCAGAAAATAGTAGGAGCATTCTAAGTGATCAGGATTCTAGCATTGGCTTCCTTCCCGACATCTGATATCTTTACCAATATGATCAACAAATAGCTTTTACGAAAATTGGATATGTTAGCATATATTCTGTGCACAAAAATGGACAATGCAAATCATTTAGTCAACACAACCAGGTTGGCCATGGTTCAAATAAGATGAATCAAAATGGCCTGAACCTTGTGTCAATGAGAACTCAACATTCTGTTTTCCACATCTAAGGATTCATAATAAAAACTAGGTTGGACGAATAACATCAAAATGTAGACAACAGGAGGTCATTTCTTATCATGCTATGACTTTTTTGTTAACAATTGTAGTGAAACACCTTCATTCTAGTGATATTACAGCTTAATAGTATTGGTCATGTAGTGCCTGTAGCACTTCAACTGTGTCCTACCAAACTGTATGTGATTACTGCATAAGTGCTGATCATACAGAGCATTACCTACAATCACTGACACTAACATTTAGGGTCAAAAAGTAGTGGCTATGTGCAGTCGTAGTATCTCAAGAAATGGCCTACTGAGTGTATAATTTAGTATCAAGGTGGGTATTTTTCAAACCCTGTCAGGGCGTTTCTACTCACTGTAAAACCCAGAATCTGAGCTGCAGTTTATAGATTTCTTCAGAGGCTTGCTGCATCTTATGAAGAACTATTGAGGGTAGGGTGTAGCTTATACAAAGCGTTTACTTATATAGACTATGGTAAGAAGTAGGGCGTGCGGGTCCTATACAACTAAATAGCTCTCATCCATAACAATCTAACCGGGCTTTGGTTGAAAGGAAACCCTGTCCCCCCCTTGTATACATCCATGGCTGTACATTCAGGTGTGTTTTTATACATGTGAGTAGTATATAGGGGCAAACTCAGCACATAGGAACAGCTACTGAAATCGATTTGACCTACTTACGAACTGGAAGTGACCTTTTGACCTCGAGCTCTGGACCAATCAGAAGCCAGTATTTAACTGGAAGTGAGGTCATGACCTTGTTTCTAGAGCTCTGATTGACTGAGAGGTGGTTGTCATGGCAACCGTCAAAAATAAACAAACTTAGTGGAGACTCCTTGTGGTTGAAAAAAACTAGTGGCCCCCTTATGCCTGACACCTAGTGGATATTATTGGAACTGCTTATAGCCGGGTTTAGTGGAGACCCCTTGTGGTTGAAAAAAACTAGTGGCCCCCTTATGCCTGACACCTAGTGGATATTATTGGAACTGCTCATAGCTGGGTTTAGTGGAGCCTCCTTGTGGTTAGGAAGTGACGTGTAATATCCATGTAACTTTTAAATCCAATTTTTTTAGCGCTGATTGCTTGTTGGATACTTTATACATGATCTAATTCCTTAAGCTTCGATTGGTTGTTGACATTTGTGTAATACCCATGGAATTTTAGGGGAGACATGACATAAACCTATTAGAAAGTAGACGGAGTTATTTTACACTTAAGCTTAAAGCCCTGAAAGGTAGCCTTCCTTTAAATTAAGCTCCAATGAAAAATGACTTTTTACCCCAACCAAGTTTAAAGTTGAACGTTCCAAGGTGCATTGTAGATAGATGAAAGAATATGGTTTCACATATTTTGCCAATGTTAAGATTACTTTTACAATGGCATAATACACCCACTTTGGGGTAACTTTTTTCTGCCTAGTGTGTACCTGGTATAATGTAGTGGACATGTCTCTTTAGTGTGTAATTGATATACTCCAATACACCAATCCTTTGTCTGTAATGTATCATTGTTACGTTTAGAGTAGCCAATGCAAATGACAAAAGCATCCCAAAAAGTCACATTAAAGAACTTGCACATATTAATGCTATTTAAACAGTGGTCAACACTGTCTGGTTCAGCTCCTCTAAAATATTGAATGTTGTCTACAGGAATTGCTTCCCAGAAAAAGTTTTCTTCACATCCACATAAAACACTACTTATATTATTGCCTTTGTACTTTTTACTTTTTTTACTTTTTCACTTTTTTACTTTTTTTTTTTACTTATTTCCACACAGGATACATGATAGAACACAACCTTAACGTTAATTTTTACTAAAACCTTTTACAAAAAATGCTTATACCTCTGAATCACTTTTTAAAGTGGTAAATCTGACATTGTAAATGCTTTTGTATCATTTTCTAAACCAGCTATAGCTTTTAAAAGTTGCCATCATAAGTTTCCTTGTAAGAAGACTCTTTTTTCTATTTTTTTTAGCAGAAAAAGTACATTTTTGTTATTTTTTTCATCGCCCATGCTACACTATAGTTTCTATGCATTAAGATGATACACTATAATGCTTTGATGATTGTAACACATGAGCACCAGTTGTTGAACTGGTACATATACAACACTACAATGATATGAAACACATTTAATTTTGACATGACACAAGCTGTTGACCAGATTTAAAAAAAAAATAAATAAAGCTGTTGACCCCTGACCGTTTTTTCACTGGTAGAAATTCTTGTAGTCTTGTTCCAGAAGTGGTCCCACATGTGTTTGAAGAGTTTCCAGAACTTGAGGTGTAACGGTGTGGCCACAGTGTGAGGGGCAGATGGGAAGGAGCATGGCAGAAGACTCAGAACAGTTCTTTTCATTTATGTAGGACTGAGTGCCAATGTGGATTTTACCTGCACCCTTGTAAATGTTTACCAGAACCGAAACAGAGCATGAAGAAGTTTACATGTTCTTTACATGTTACAAGCTGTTCACGACCATCCATGCTACATGCTCCAGGAGATCAAAATACAGCTGCACACCCAATGGTACCTGTGTTCCAGGATCAAAGCCAGTCGTCGGATTTTACCCCCCCACCTTTAGTACCTCAATCATAACATTCTTCCACCACAACCTCTTTGCAATGTTAAGTCTACGGCGCCCGCTGTATATTTTGCCGCTATGTTAACTCTATTGCGACCCCTCGTGTATGTCAACTTTATGGTGTCGGCTTCGTACTGCACGGTAAGGTTATTAAAAAAAGTTTCCCATCTACATGTTGAAAACTAGTAGTTAGTTTTCACCCTGTTTGCATGCTGCACTACTGGCATTGACACCTTTTCCTCCAGGAACAAAAAAAAAAGACAGATGTTGGATTTTTTATTTTTTTTATTTTTACCAAACTACAAGCATTAAAAAAGTGATGGATTTTAACACCTGCTTCCCGGCTTCACTCATTATCATCATAACATTTTCCCACCACACCATCACACCGTTAAGCTTCCATATCATGTTCAAGTTAGCAGGTTTACACCCTGTTTACATGTTACACGCTGTCCACGCCACCTGTGCTACATGCTCCAGGATCAAAAGCGGCAGCAGCAGCAGCAGCATCTGCCACTAGCACCACCAGCAGAAGCCAGTGGTTGCAGCAGAAGCAGCATTCCAGTAATACTTGTGCTTAAGGATGAAACCCAAACATTTTACTTTTTTCCCCTATACATCCAGTTTCACTCATCATTAACATTCTCTGCCACTCCAGGATGAAAAAAAAGACAGGTGTAAGATTTGACCATAAAGGGTGGTTAACTTTTACCTCCTCCTGGCTTACTCATCATTATTAACATGTTTAAATTTATGGATTACACCCTGTTTGCATAATAAACAATTTCATGTATAAACTGAAAAAAAAACTGACAAGCCATGCCTAAGCCACATGCTTCAGGATTAAAAAAAGGTGTTGCATTTTACCTCCCGGTTCGTTAATCATAACATTCTCCATGAATGATCCTATCAACATGTTCTAATTAGCCTTTTACATCATGTGCCATATGTTTTAGGATCAAAGGAAAGCCTCCAGTCCCACTCATCATAACATTCTCCTACCACAGCTTGCCAGTATCAACCACTGGACACTGCTCTGTGCTTGTATAATAATAAACGAATTTTGCTTTCAGGTGTAAGGATCAAAAGAAAAAGGCGACAAAGTTTACCCCTTCCCCTACACCATAATATTCTCCCCACCGCAAGGTTACAAAAATAAATGACCCTATCAACATGTTCCAATTAACCTTTTACATGCTGCACTCTACCATTGCATGCATAACCCTCATCATAACATTTTCCCCACCACCACTACCACAACCCCACACACACATTGCTGGTCACTGGTTCGTGGTTGAATAACAAACAATTTTCTTTCGATGTTTAAGCTAGAATAAAGGAGATGGAGAGAAAAAAATTAGGTAGAGTAGGTAGGGTAGGTAGGTGTAAAAGAGGTAGGGTGGGGTAGGGTAGGGTAGTGTGGGGTAGGGGTAAAGTATGGGGTAGGGGGCAACCCTTAAGTAACAAGGGGTATACACACACCCCCTACCCTGTGCTACTTTACCCTATATAACCCCTACCTACCTCTACCTGCTCACTTTACCTACCTACCTACCCTACCTACCGACCTACCACCATGACAATGGTAAAAAAGCAAAACAAATTTCATACGGTTTAAAAAGTAGGTGAAAATGATAGGAGTCGCTTTAGGAATTCAAATGGACACCCTACACTATCTTACACATGAAGACAATCCCGCTGATCATTATGGAAGGTTCATGCACCTTCATTCGACTGACGTGGAGCTTACCACTTTGTCCACACTTATCTCAAAACTAGCTGATGCTTGTAAACCTTTTTGAAGTTTTAGTGGATGTCCTACTTGGACTCGACTTAAAAAAGGCAAGCTGTTATGTGGAGGAATCATTGAAAGTGGTGGAAAAGACCACGTATGGAAAAAAAGGAGGATATTGTAGTCAATTTGTTTTAAAACCCATTAGTTTAACGACTGCAGCGCAGGATGAACGTGAAGAACGAGGAGAATGTGGACATGGAGCATGACACAGGAGCAGTGCCCACTCGTTAGATACCGGCAATGATGCCTTCACACATTTGCAACACTGGAACTAATCTGGAAACACACTGATCACCAAGCGCACATGCGCAGTGAGAGAGAGAGAGATAAAGACAGAGAGAAGTGATCTTTTAGTGTGATTTAGGAGCTTGTAGTGCTTTTAGCGTGATTTAGGAGAGACTTTTTGCTGACCCCAAGACCGGATCAACTGTGACATTATGCTTGAATGTGACAATGATTCTGCATGCGGACCGTAACAGATGGGGTACAGACCTTCTCGATACCTATTAGGGTGAAGCGTACTTATATACCCATTGGCTATGTACAACCCACGAATAAGGTGTGCGCTAAAGTGGAAAAATAGAAAGCGAACGATCTAAACCATCTGTTGTATCTTGTCAAATTTATTCTATTGCTACAGGTAGAGTAGGATATTGTAGTCAATTTGTTATTGAAAGTAAGCAACAGACTGTCTATGGCAGAGTACACTAAGCTAGGTGTTTTTTTAGGACTGAGAATGAGTCTCATGGTACAGGAAAAATGTGCATTATAAGTGGATGGTATTAAGACATGCACTGAGTGAGATAGGACGTAATGATTTGGTGGAATACAACAGATGGTTGATGGCATATCACAACATGGTGGATCATAGTGAAATACCTGAAGAGGAATGGAAAGTAGAAACTTTGTTTGTTGACCTTGCACAGAAGTTGCCATGAGATTGGAAAGAATTGGGAATGGAATTGGAGGTAAGTTTTCCTGAGCTTAACCTCTGCTCTCCGATAGAAGTATACAAAACCCTGTCCTTGAAGTTCTTAAGGTGTGGAAATACAAGAAGATATCTCATCCCAGCAGTTTAATTGTGGTGTTAAACAACATGGGTCGTGTCGATGTAGCTCTTTACGTAGAAAGTTTAACAGGGGTTTCACTAACTTAAAAAACACCACTGTTGAGGTTTGAGCTTTCATTCACCATGGATCAAGAAGAGCTAACACCTCTTTCTTTTGCATATGTATAAAAAAAAATTAAATACAAGTAAATAAAAACCTACATTGTGTTGTGTTGTGTTAATTACACATTTCATTTCTTGATGGCAAAGGAAAGTAACATGTTACATGGTGTACAATTCAATAGTTGATCCCACACAAAATACAGTACTGGTACATGAGATTCGTTTTATCATATGTTTCAAAGGGGGAAGATATAGAAAAAAATGAGACAAGGAGGCTCCACTAAAATGCAGCTATGAGTAGTTCCAATAATATACACTAGGTGCCAGGCGTAAAGGCATCACTAGTATTTTTTTAACCACAAGGGGCTCCACTAAATCAGAGTTAAAAAAACAAGATCACATGCCCATATTATGGTCCATGGTGTGGCTTCGGCTCAAATGCTGGTTTCTGATTGGTCGAGAGGTTGAGGTCAAAAGGTCACTTCCAGTTTGTAAGTAGGTCAAATCGATTTTAGTAGCTGTTCCTATGCGCTGTGTTTGCCCCTATATACTACTTGAGCTTGTGACGTCACAAGGTCAGCTGGTAGCTACCTGCCCTTATCCGACTACGCATTATGTAGAGCATTATGTAGAATCGACAACGCCAGACACCCATCAGCACTGCACACTGTACCACAACTCAGCAGGCATACACACATACAGGTAATGTGACCTTAACACCAGTATTTACTGTGCCGCATTACATTGTAATTAGCATGTAGTACACTTACAAAATGTCCTATTATCTTAATGTTAAGAGTTTAATAGCGTCTTAAAATTGGAATTTATTTGTTTATTCCTAGTTTAAGATAGAGGGTAAGTGCACTTAATAGGGGATGTGCACTGATTAGGTCCCAGCCAGCACGACCACATGGGCCCCAGATGGGATTTCTCTGGGCATGTGGGCCTGGCCCAGATGGGTAAATGCTGGTAAATGTCGATGGATCTAGTCCGAGCAGTGACGGCTACTCTTCCTATCCTCTCATAGCATTACCAATGTTACCAATATCTCTTTCGATCCCATAAATACTTGAAAAGGAAAGTATCTCAATGATATTTTTTGTGGATAGTGTATAGGTGTTGGGGTACCTCCTCACAAGATTTTATAAGTTAAATGTTATAATGATTGCTATGGCAATGCTTTAAAGGTATATACCCTTGAAACAGTGTCTTCCAAAGTGATTTGTGGGGGTAAATTGCCTTAAGGCCTCCCATGTGAGCATTAATATATTTCTAATTGACTTTTATGTTATTATTCTTGTAGAACTGGGTGTAAATGTTGGGTTTAGAGAGTTGGGAACAGATATTCTGTGATTTTTCTTTGGCAGTGGGGCAATTTCCTCCAGAACTGGATTTTAACTAAAATTGAGGGCAGAAACTGTTCATTGTCTGCCATTATTCATAAAAGGGGAACATAGTTAGGTAGGAACAATTAATTATAAGGAAGACAATGCCCATGATATGTGCTTTCAGGTTGCATATAGGTTTAATGGGGGGAAAATCTGCGAAATCCTTAGAATTTCAACCAAAAATGGCATGACTTTTTTTTCAGAAATCACTCAGGAAGACAAAAATTGGGAAGACAAAAGTTCTCTACCCAGCTCTGCTGTTGCAAAGGTTGGGAATAACCAACTATTCTATACATTGGCGACTTAGGTATATGTTAGGGGAAAATTACTGATATAGTTAGAATAGTTGAATACTGTAAACTTACATATTTTTGCGTCTATAAATTTTTTTCGCGAATTCGCATTAAAATGCATTTTTGCGTGTAATTAAATTCTCAGTTTTTCGATTTTCTTAACCCCTCAGGTTGTCTGAACAAGATACAACCCCCCCCAACCCTGCCCCCACCAGTAACCTATATGCTTAGCGTTTGCTGGTGAAAATTATGTTTACAGTATATTAATTGTTGACAGAATTCCGATAAACGTTTTTTCAAAGTACCGTAATCTCCCGCGTATAAGGCGCACCTCGCGTATAAGGCGCACCTAGAGTTGAAGAATATTGTCAAAAAAATCAAAAAATCATAACTTTGGTTCTACTGAATGGATTTTCAAAATTCAAAAAACTATGTGTAGCTAGGGTCCCCCGCACCCCCTTGAAATCCCCTCTGTCATTTTTTTGAGATAAGGGGAGTGTAACATATCAAAAGAAAGCTCTTGGTGTCCCCCTTTCGGATCCAGGAAGTACTAAAACCTCGCGTATAAGACGCGCCTTATACGCGGGAGATTACGGTAGGTGCATATTTATCAAGAAAATGAGGCCCTTTACATGGCATGTTACTCACAAATCACTCAGGAAGACAAAACTCAGGAAGACAGAAATTCATTTCCAAGCTCTGCTGTTGTAAAGGATGGGCAATAACCAACTATTCTATACATTGGGTACTTAGGTATATGTTAGGGGAAAATTACTGAAACAAGTAGAGTTGTTAAATATATTAATTGTAGGCAGGAGAGGCAGGAATAGTAATTAATTGTCTAGATAGGAAATGTGACCAGAATCATCATAAATGTGTGTTGAGAGAATGTGCATTTTATGATGATAAATACACATCTGACATTAATATAAACTTAATTTCCGTAATCTAGAAGTCAGAATGGTCTAGATTACCGAGTTTCATGATAACTCAACAATTATTAATTTATTTTATCTGGACCTAAACATGGCATGTAACTTGAAAATCACTCGGGAAGACAAAAATCGGGAAGACAAAAATTTCTTCCCTCTGATGTTGCTGGTGCAAAGGGTGGGCTATAATCAAATTTTCTACATGGTGAGTTAGGCACATCTAAGAAGAAAATAATCCATACATAGTCAGGATAGCTAAATACATAAAACATATACAGGAGGAGGAAAAATCATTTTATTCTGTCTGGACAAAAATATCTTGCCGAGAATGGGTTGTCTTGCCGAGATTAGGTATGGGCCTCTCATTTCCATGTTTATCAATGGATCCTCCCCTTTTTTTACACACATTAGATATAACCTTACTCTATTTGTTAAAGGTATTTTTGAACCCATTAGCCTCTCTGATTTTTTAGAGGAGGGGGGTATAAGGCTGAATCACTTGCCAAGACACACACCTTCACCAAACTTCAAATGCTCCCATAATGCCCAACCACCAAATATATGTAACATAAATGAAAACACACATATTTGGTACCATTTCCTGAAAAAGCGCAGGTTGGTACAGTTCAGATGGATAGGGCTTTAGAAATTCCAAACAAAGAGACAACCAAAGAAAAGTAACCATAGTGGCCCATTTTGGCACTAGGGTAGTTATCAATTTCATTAGTATACCATATTTATCTATTGAAATACTGTTTTTGATGCATCACATTCTTTTCAGTATTGCTGGCACTTATATGAGACCCCAGAACTAAAACAAGATATCACTATGACCTCTACCTCAAATAAACACAATAAATATAAGCACATTCTAATACCACATCTATACATAATAGGTTGATAATTCAACAAGACACCCTCTTCAGACCAGCTACTTTGGACAAAAGAACATTCAACATGGCCTTCACATTCGGGCATCTGATGGCTGTTCTACTCGTGCTTGGTGGTAGGAACTCAAGCAGTTTTCCATCTACTTATTTATTTATATTTCTAGAATCATTTATTCATCTATTTTTCTCCCCTGGTTTTAAAATCTTAACATCTACCATCTTCCAAATCTAGCCAGAAAATAGTTTAATAAAGCAAATGCGGCGGGCATAAGGGCCGTATATGAAATAAAAAAAATTCTGAATGCGGACGCCCGTATTCGCGGCCGCATTTCATTGCAGCCAGACTAAAAGTAGGGAATTCCCTGCGTAACCTTGGGAACACCGCCTTGTATGTCACTTCCGGAACAGGCATTTACTGAATTATCGCTCAAGCAGTTGACAACAAAAACAATGTCGTACTCTAACAAAAGGGTAAGTAAAACAAAGAAAAGATGATTCTGTATTACTTGTCTATGTATAGGGAACACACAAGGTGAATTTGGAACTGTGAGTGTAGATAATGTAGAAGTAATTCGACGAGGAAAAAGAGGGAAGTGTGTTTTTCTGTATTCCTTCTGTTTCTTATGTATGTGAGGTTGACTAACAGTTTAAAGTAAAGGGAATTGCCTCACCCCTCCCCCTATCTTTTACGCCTTATTTTTTTCATTTCACTTGGAGAACACCCTTTTCCTGCATGTTCATCTGTCATGTAATGTTTAAATATGTGCAAGAAGGAGGGGTCAAGGGGTGGGGGGGATTATAATCTAGATCACAGAGCTACATTTTTAGGGTATTAACAGGAGGCCTTATCTTGGCCATTTATGATTGGCCTGGGGGGCATTCTTTGTTTAATCTAACAATGTGCGTGTAACTGTTCGAGGGAAAGGGGTCATGCCAGATCTTTTAGGCATAACAGTATTTCTGACCAAAAAAACAAATTTAAACTTTCAATATAATTTTCAGCCTCTTCCCGATCAGTTCACCAAGCAACATGGCTATGAAGGTCGGGCAGGCGACTTGTATGGAGAGAGGGATGAGGGGTCTATCGATTCTATGGTAGACGCATACAGACGTAACCTGATAACAGAACGGAGACAGAGAGGTTGTTCCCCCAGTATTGAACACCCTGCTCATCACATGGGTCTACATCCAGAGGAGGCCATGGGAGGGGAAGAGGTAACACCTCTATCGTATCTAACACCTCTACCATGTGTTACATTCATCGAACACTTCAGTCTGAGGAGGACACAACAGTTTGGTGGTATCTGTTCACCAACATCAAGGAGCAACAGCTGAGACAGGCCAACCACAACCCTAGGTAGGGCCAAATAATAGAATGTTCTTCCATCCGGATGGTCGAGCCATGAGAAGGGAGGAATTAGAAAACACGACCAAGGGTTTACACTGGCATAATGATGAGCTGTACGTCCTGCTAATGAGATAAGATTTATTTGCCTACACCATACCTTGAAAAAAAACTTATTTACCCATCTGTGATGTATGTCTATACAAAGATTTTTTTTATTAAATAACTTCAAAAAAAGAATTGAAAGGAAATAAAATAAGATATATTGTTTTTTTTATTTTCAGAGTATGTCATGAGCGCAGGAAATAGGTGGCGCAAAAAAAAATAATCCAGCCCTTTTACTCACTGTAATGGCCCATATAAAGGCTGGGGTCTCAAATAAGTACTAGTCTTCATTAAGAGCCGGGGTTATGGAGATATTGGAATGAAAATTAAGAATTTAACGAAAAAATTCCAATTAGCCCCTGTTTTGTATAAGTCACAGGGGTAAACAAATAATTTTTGCTGTTTATTTTGGGGTACACAAGATTCGTATTACTTTGGCATATACTGGATTTTCCTTTTTTTTCAAAAACATATTAAAACATTACATTTTTTGTCAGCGACAAAGGATAGACAGCAAATACAAGACAGGCAGCGGGCAGCGAGCGTCCAAAGATTATCTGGCAGACCTTGAAAAGGCCATACTTGACTATTCTGGCGAGGAAGTGGTTTTAGGTGAGGATTTTTTTTTTTTCAAAAATACATTACATCATGGCAAATCAATTCTAAATAAAATAACAGTATGGCATGTGTAGTAAGGAAACCAGAGTCTGAAGCAGTCAATAATTTTTGTTTTATAAAAAGCGCACCTATAATGCCTTTCTTGATATAGTGTATGGGTATGCACAATTTACAGGTTTTCAGATATTAAACCCATGTTTAAATCCCACGATTGTTGTTAAATGTCATGGAATTTAAGCATGGGTTTAATATCCGAAAACCTGTAAATTGTGCACTTTTTATGTCTGCATTCCAGTAAGCCAATCTTTTTCATGTTAGGTAGACCTGGGATGCAGCACTCTGATCTCAAAGGATCGGGGTACAGACCTGAGAACGCAGGGTCTTGCTATGACCCAGACTCAAAAGAAGGACTATGCAGCCATGGAGTATGCAATGGACGGGGACATGATAGAGAGTGTAGACGGCGGTAAGTTTGTTTTTTTCAAAATTCCTTGGAGGGCATACCCAAAAATCTATATATATGTAATGGGTTTTTCCTGTGTTTTATTTTATTAGACAAATTAAACCACTCTACAATAATTCCATACTGAAATTTTCATGTACATTTTTAATCACACCCACAATGACCTGCTCTTGCATTACCATCTATGTACAATATGCTGGAACAAACATACTTATACTCCTAACTCATACAAGTTCTTGTCCTATATATCATGTTCTGATTATCATAGGATGTCAAGAAATGACACATGAATATTTAAAAAAAAAAAAATTTTATTAAGTAAATAGATTTTATTATTTTTGAAGTCCACAGAGCCTTTCTTCAACAAGGAGCAGGCCGTCACTGCTGAGGCAGCGATGCAACAGAACATAGAAATGGAACAGGCCCTCGATTACGAGAAGTAATACAACTTGTTTATTGCTGATACATTCCCTGATGAGGTTAAAGCCATGGGCCGCCAAAATGAACCCAGACCCCCTGACCGAACCAAGGCTCACAGGGGAAAATGTGTGCAAGATAGTGGACAGGTTCAATGACAAAATGAAAAAACCTCTGAGAAAAAAGACACCTCGGTACATTCAAACACCTCTGCCTCTGCCTCCAAGTCTGTGTATGGGAAGTCCAAAGAGGATCTTCTGGCTCAGGTAGAAATGGTAAGCCGGTCTTTCAAATCACAGAGCCAGAAGTTGAAGAATCAAATGAAAATGTCCAAGTTGAAAATTCCCGTAAATGCCAAAGGGCCTCATCGTTCTATAAAATACTGGACGAACCGTTCCCGGATCTTGAGCATGATACACCATCACCAAAAGCAGTTCTTGTAGATTTTGCTACTAGTACCACTGAGAAATCAAAGAAAAAAAAGCACATTACAAAAAACACCTGGTGCTTGATCATCACCAAGACTGGCAGAAAAAATGCAAAATAAAGTTGTTAACATGCCGGGCCTTGAAAGGATTTTTGCATGGGGAGAAAACAATACTGTGAGTTCAGCCGTTCATCGGTCCCTGGAAAGTCTCCCACAATCACCAGCTATAACTAACACAGAGAGAGACCGATACGCTAACTTCACAAAAAAAAAAAAGAAACTGCCGAAATAATGTGTGAAGAACAAAAAAAAATGGATGGAGAAAATTATGATTTCTCAGGGCCAGTTTGCTGACTCTACAAGAGAGCTTTCAGAAGTCATTACAGACACGTTCAAGCAAATGCTAACTGATATAACTGGGGCAATCAGGGACTCTGTCAAGACAATGGCTAAGGATAACTTACTGGTGATGAAAAAGTCTTTGAAAAGTCTTACTGAAAAAATCAGTCAGGTGCATGCTGAAGGTTTAGAGAAATATTCAGATTATAGGGTTGCTGTTACCCAAGTTGAAGAGAAATTGACTGAGCATATTGTAAAAAAGGAGGAAGAGATGATTAAGGGGAGTGAGCAGGTGGGGAATGAAATACAAGAGGCAATAAAGGACATCGTGACATCAAACATGAACTTGGTAGGAAATATTTGTGCCTCACAAGAGAAAATGGTTGTGTTTGTAATAAACCTAAACGACTGTGTGACCTCCCTGTCGAATAATATGGCAAACCTCTCAGAGCAGGCAGATAAGGTGAGAGACCACCAGGAGAAGCTAATAGTTCTCATCGGTAAGACTGAAAATATACTTGAAGGTGTGACGTCCAGGCTACATGAGCTCAGCTTAGAAGCACAGAACATGACAGATCAACAGGAGCATGGAAACTCTGTAGTCCATAAGACCGATAAAATTCTGGAAGCAGTAATGGCTAACCTGAATCACCTCACCGCATCTCAGGAAAAGATAAACAGCCAGTTTCTTATTAAAGCTGTGATTGATAGTAAGTAGTCAATTTTAGACATCAACATTATAATATTTTGTCTGCCTTGTCCTTATTTATCTTGATTTTTAAAGTATTCTTGTAAAAATAGATAGATTTTGTTCCGTAAAACACAGGACTTTGAAAACAAATTTTTGACAAATCCGTGAACATAAACACATATCTGCCAGTTACTAAAAAACACACCCCTGAAAAATGTTTAACTGTATTTTACACAATTTTTACAGCTATCTTGGGATTAAGCCGGGATTTTTATGTTTCATTAAAAGATGGGGAGCAGCCTGCTTATCGGTCAGAATCAGATAACGATGCTCTGCAGGCAGCCAAAGAGGGAGGAAAGGTACTTTTAGTAGGAACAGGTGAGTGAAGTTTTTAGTAATAAGATAGGGCTTCAATTATTTTAAAGCTAAAAGAGCCACTCTGGTTTTTAAAAAAGATTTATTAAATTATTCTAATGTATTTCTTTTTTTGGGGGGGTCTGGATGTGTTTCATATCAGAGCAAATGTAATTGTACAAGGGTCCTGTGTACTCGAAAATAAGTAAGACCATTCATGTTTTTTGATTTTTTTTTTCAGTACTTTCAGATATAAACAACGAGTCTTATGTTGGACTAGGTTTGCTGTCTTTCACTGTAATGGCTTCTGATGATTTTATTATAGTAACAGACGTGAAGAGCCAGACAAAGGAGGAAGAGGAGTCCTTACATATTTTTCAATCTTTGAGCGAAAATCAGGCTTCCTCCGTCTTGGAAACTGAGGTCGGGCAGACCGAGGACGTTAAGGTTCCGGACTCCCAGGATTATACGGTAAATGCGGAGGAGCCAATCACTCATTCTGATAATGTTAATGCTGAGGAGCCAAAGACTGATTCTGATAACGTTAATGGGGACCAGCCAGTTAGTCATTCAGATAATCCTAACATGGAGGAGGGAGAGAATGTTGAACCCCCGGTTACACAGGTTGAGGATGTCACAGTTCCCGTGAGTAATACAGATGACATGTCTGGGCAGGAGACAAGACAAGAAAGACGGACCAAAGCAATAAAAAAGGCTTAAACTGAAGAGAGACATACTGGACCACATCGATCTACTGACTGACTTTTAGAATCATTTATTTGATCCCTTCGTGTTTTGAAGTTATTTAGACTATCAGAAAAAAGACACAAGTATTTGACATACATGTTGTAAAATGAAGATATTCCTCATTTTATTTTATTTTTAAAATCCTTATCCTTTTGTGCTTGGTATATAGTGTGCATACCTGAAGGTGCTAGCAAGTTACAAGGGGGAAAAGTTTTCTTTTGACTACATTTTCTTTCGTGTTATTTATTATAGGACAAGGTATATTTAGCAAGGTCATGATAGTTTAGTAATTCCATGTCTCAAGTGATATGTTTTTAGAAATCACATATAGTTGTACATCAAGATATCAATCACCACGATCAGTATTATTTTTACAGAAAACATAACAAGAGATCTATGTACAAGGGTGTTTCCAAAGAATTCATTAATGTGAATGCTAGTGTAGGGGCCAGCTCTGCCATACAAAGCCAGCTGCCCCATTCCCGGTGTACCAGCCTAGCCACCTGCCACCTAGTGGTAGCTGCCCCTATGTGTGTCATACCGATCAAGTTGTAAATGGAAGGTAGAGAATGTCAGACAGGGAAGTAGCTCAGCAGGCAGCACCTGCAGGTTGGAGGGTCCTGGGTTCGACTCCCAGTTTCTCAAGGACATTTTCCACCGACCTCTACATTGGTGGAGAAACCGAGTGGTCCTGACCCGTGTGAGAGGGGAACTACGAGAACTCTGTACCTGGGCCGGTATGACATGAATGCGATTCAATCTGCTAAGTACTGGGGGGACTTGGAAACAGGTGTCACCCTCAGAGATTCCTGGGAACAGGAGTTGGCTACACTGAAGGTGACTCAGTACTAGTCCTGGGTGTCTGGTTGCGAGCCCTAGGTTGAATCTGGTAGGGAGGAGTGTAGGGGCCAGCTCTGCCATACAAAGCCAGCTGCCCCGTTCCGGTGTACCAGCCTAGCAACCTGGCACCTGGTGGTAGCTGCCCCATATGTGTGTCATAACGATCCAGGTGTAGATGGAAGGTAGAGAATGTCAGACGGGGAAGTAGCTCAGCAGTAGAGCTTCTGCCTGCAGGTTGGAGGGTCCCGGGTACGACTCCCGGTTTCTCCAGGACATTTTCCACCGACCTCTACACTAGAAAGCATTTAAATCATTAGTATGACGTTTCTCAAATTGGACATAATATTATATATTTACATCATAATCACATTTTTTTGAAGTAATAAGAAAAAGACGCACATGTTTGTTTCGTGTGTTTTACATAAGGTTAAGGTACATTTCACTTCAAGTTGCATGCTAATGGCGTTGCGGGCCAGGAACTTGATCATGATGGCGGACCCTCTCTAGCTCGAGCTTGAACCATTCCTTTATGAATGCCTCACACAGGTTGTGGAATAACTGCCTGGGTTGTCCTCCGAGGTTGTCTGGCTGTGTGTCGTTTGCTTGTACAGGCCTGAAGGCATCTGGGGCAGGGTAGTCCTTGATGAGTTGGCAACGGCCTACCTTTGCACATTTGTGGAGTGCAACGCATGTCTCAATGATAGCAGCGGCCTCCTTGGGTCGTGAAAAAGATAACCTCCGCTTGCATCAAGGCACCTGGATAAAAATATAAGAATATATTATTAGTTGAATATATTTATTGTAAAAAACAAGCATGATATAAGTTAAAGTAAAATGATTTCTTT
The DNA here is from genome assembly GCA_949317995.1 of Acholoe squamosa. Taxonomy (NCBI): domain Eukaryota; kingdom Metazoa; phylum Annelida; class Polychaeta; order Phyllodocida; family Polynoidae; genus Acholoe; species Acholoe squamosa. The sequence goes on from OX439037.1 coordinate 81,069,680, forward strand.
TGGTATAATATGTTAAGAACTTTCAAAGTGAGTGTAATCAGAGAAAGAAAAATGTATGTAATTATTTTTCCATTGATGAGACATATCTAAAGATTAGTGTGTTTATACTTTGTGACTTTGAACAAAGTAGAATAAAAAACAAAAAATACCTCCATTTCTGTTTGAGTTGTCCAATCATGCATTCCACAATGAACCTATTCTTCTTGTGCTACCGGTTATAAATGACGTCGTTTTCTGTGACCTCAAACTTCATGGGGGTCAGGATATAGTCTGTAAGCACATACCTACAAAGAAAAACAAAGTTTTACAAAATCCATGTTAAGGTAATATCTCAGCCAGAGTTACAAGGAAGAACAAAACTTAGACAAAATTTTCTAAACCAAATTTAGGGTTCAATCTTTTTTAAAAAAAAAATATCTATGTAAAGGTAATATCATACCCCGAGTCGCCTAGAAGAAATAGGCCCCCAAAGTCTGCTCTCTCACGACGGTACTTTATCTGGGACCCATTCATTATGTAGACCTCATTGCAGCTCCCTGGGTTGGCTGCATTGACATACATCATCAGGCCGTCGTAGTCGCAGATAATCTGTATGGACGAAATTGTTTTTATAAGCTTTTGATATTTTTTTTTTCGATAAATAGGAACATGTAGTTTTTGTAGAAATGACTGATATGGAAACAAAACCAGAATTTTTTATATATTTAAAATATATCAAGAAGTATAAAAGAGTTTCAATGGAAAGCCAAAAATGAACCTACCATGGCGTTGATGGAGTAATAACCTTTATAACAATAATATTGGTTTTCATCCTGTGTTAATCCCTGAGGGCAGTGTATCGGGATGTGGGTCTCATCCACTAGGCCGAAGCATCCTGGTTTCTTGGTCTCTCTAAGAAATACTGCGGCCTTGTTGGCCTTCTCAGTTTTCAGGTCGGGCCAGTGGACATACTCAGTAAGGTGACGATGGAAGTATTCACTCACATCTCTGATGCAGTGGGAGACCATGGTCTTGGAGACCCCATGGCAGTCCCCCATGGCCGAGTAGTAAGCCCCCGTCGCAAAGTAGCGTAGGGCCATGCAGAACTAAAATAAATAGACAAATAGTTTTCATTGATAAACATACCACAGATTTTCATTGTAAACCTACATTTAGAAGGGAGGGGGTGATATTTTATTCTTGGTCATGTGTGAGGGAGAAAACCTAGGGGGGACTACATATGTTGGAGGTATTTGTAGGGAAGTGTATTTGTTTGAGCAAAACCCCTTTTTTATCAAGGTCAACACACTTGTCAAATTTGGCCAAGAAATCCCTCTAAGAAAGGGTCAGTTTTCAATGAAATCCCTCTAACCAAGGGTATGTGTCAAGATAAATAGAATTGCCCCCCAGGGGGTAAAACATGATTGAAGTTCTATGGCAAACTTACCCTTATCCTATGGGGAACAGCATGGACCCCTGTCAGGTCCTTCTTTTGTAGAGTAGATACATAGTTTTTATCAGGATTCAAACTACTTCCTTGCTGAGCCTGTACCTCTGCTGGAATTTCCTGTCGGAGAAAAAGTTCAGGGGGTCGACTCTCTTGGGATAGACATGCTTAGTTCCTATCTTGTAAGGCATGGTGGATTAGAGTTAGGGTCACAGAGGTGCACCAAACGTGTTCTCGAACTGCTTTGAAAAGACTGCCAGAAAGGGTAGAAGGTCAAGGTCACTACTCTAACCTCAATGCTGCTATATGTATATTTCACCTTTTTTAATAATCCACCCAAAAGTGCTGTATTCCAATGAAAATTCAATGCCTACCCCCTACCCCAACATTTAAATAGCATAAAAAGTTAGACGGAGGGCCGCATTTGACGCTGTGTTATGAACAAAAATAACTAAAAGTCTGTATTTGAAGGTGGACCTCCGCGTTTGGAAAATAAAAGTCCTTGTTCGTATTTATATTATGCGGAAAAATTGAACAAAAACATTATCAAATACGGACATCTGTATATGGTATGCGGACCCTCTGGAGGCTGTTTCACTGTGTTTGACTAATGTAAATACGGACATCTGTATTTGAAAATTGCATCCATATTTGAATCCCCAGTATGCCCATTGTATTCAAATTACAGATGTTACATATGAATGATTGATGACTATATCATAAGTTTTGAGTGGCATTTTGAATACAGAAAGGCCCTATGGCAGGTGACATTAAAATACAGACCTGATTGAGAAATACAGACGTTTGTTTTTGCAAATACGGAGGTCCATATTTATTAGTTAAACATGGTGAAACGGTCTCCTCGTTGAGAGGCAAGTTCAAGCCACATTTGTACCAGTGATCGCCTTATCCATTTGTACCGCAGGTTTGCTGGTGACCTCCAACCTTGCTGATACCCCGCTTCCTGGTTATATCGGAATGGGGGAAAGTCTGGACTTGCTGAAGTTCAGGTAGGTGGTATCATTCATTTGCGGGTTAAGGATTTCTGCACCTTGGAGGTCTTGACAAAGGTTTGGGCCTTAGTAAATACTCTTTTCTGTACTCTTTGCTTTCAGTGTGAGTGGATTTATCTGGGTTTTTTATGCCCTAGAGCCTGCATTCACTCACCATGTATCCCGATAACAGGTTTAATGCCTTAGGAACTACTTTTAGTTGTTCTATGCTCTTTGCTTTCATCGCCAGTGGAAAGCTGCGCATGATGGAGACTGGACTCCCTGGCTCTGTGTGTCAGGCTGCTGACTACAAGGACTACTTCTGCTCTACTAAGCAGTGTAAGTAATATAAAAGCCTAGGTTTAAAGGAAATCATACTCTATTTTCATGATCACTTCCATTTTCATGTATCTGCCTCTATAATGTCACACAGTTCTATAATCATGCCTGAATCTTTTTATTTGACATAAAGGCCTTCAAGATATCCTAAAATGAAAATAGAGTTGTTTTTTTTTTTCATAAGTCACACCCAGATATGAGCCGCACCCCCACATTGGCAAAGGGAAAGCAGCAGGCCTATCTGGTGCATCTCATGAGGTCACAATTGAGAAAAATGCACCAGGTGTTTCATTTGAATACATGGAGGGTGTGGCAAAACGTATCAGAATTAGGATAGCGAATTATACACCATCATGAGTTTATACCAGAACCTTTTGTATGGCTATCTTGTAACACCTCTCAAAGGAAATAGACAAATTGTGCCAGTAAAATGCCACAAACACCTTCGCAAATTCTAATTGTCATAGTATTTGTATTAGTGTGGTTCCTTCAAACTCTATCACATTTATGAAACCAGTGAAGAAAAACATCCTCCACTTACAGCATCTTAAACAAAGATTCCTTCTCTCCAGCATATGGCACATGCGGTGTTAGTGCATCACATAGCAATTTGCCTCGCTGTAGTGGACTTTTATAAAAAATATCTACGTTCTGGGTAACTTGGGCTTGACTTTTACATTTGCCCCCAGGGTAGGCACTGGGACAACACAGTTATCCTCACACTGGGCATATCCATGTATACATGATTCCTAGCAGCACTTTTCTCCTCCTCTCATCCATGCAGGTCCTCCAAGTCATAATACTCACTGAGATCTTGCATCCCATCAGTGTCAGATGCCTTCATATAACCATGTCTCTGTGCTCACTTTTACAGACTCCCCTGCTGGTGGTGAAGGACCTCAGCCCATTAAGCTACCAGGAGGCAATGGACACATGGTGAAGGCATCCATGGCTGTGTGGCTCTGTGTTTTCTACATCTTCATCTAAAGGCCCGGGCTGGTGTACCAGTTGCAGAGCTTTCACACAGTGTATGGTCTATCAGAGTACCCCTGGTCCCTGCACTCAACAGGCAGGTTGACACAATCCTCGTTAATGGTTTTAAAAAATAACCCCCCTTCTACGAATTTTCAAAGTTTTCAAAGAAAACGACAATTCGTGAATCTTTAAAATGACCCCAATTTTTAGAATTCACTGACAATTATTTTCTTTAAAGCCCCCATTTGTTTAAAACACAGGTTTTGAGAACTTAAAAATGATTCCCAACATGGTTGTGAACTGCACTCATTACACTATACCAAGGAATTCCATCCAAATTGACCCCCCCCCCAAAAAAAAAAATAATAAAATAAAATAAAAAAATGGCCATTTTTTTCATACATTTGAAATGAACGTCTCAAACAAATTGTTCTTATTACTGCATGTTTAAATACAAGGATTTGATTGCAAAATGTTGAATAAATGTCTAAAAAACCGGTAAAATATCTCATCTATAAACACTGAAATTTACATTTCTGGTGACACTACAGAATGCTATACCATTACCAGTGACAACATGCTTGATGTTGCTGGCACAAAAGAAAGCCACAACACATATATAGGCCTTTTTCTTAAGTTCATTGGTAATAAAGATTCTGAAATCTATAAATAAAATCCTCCTTCTACCACTAAAAGTATCAAGTTGAGGAAAAGAAACATCATTAATGGTAGGGTAGGTTAACCTAAAGACGACTGTTCCTATGCAGGCCTTCAATGAGGGATTTGTAGTGGGTAATATCTCTGAGAGTTTTAGGTCCTCAGACTTCCAAAAGGCACTGAATGAAAGATAATTGTTTAGGCTTTTTACCTGCTATATCTTGAAAATCCATGTGCATGATATATATCTAGTTTATCACCCTTACTAAAAACATTCCATTTAGTTCATTTCCACCTTGAGATGACAACTTTGCACCTTGAGACGACCACTTGATACACAGCCTTTGAATGGGGCCATTTTCATTAAGCCATAATTTAAAAAAAGGAATAAGTGTCTTACATAAATATACAATATAATGTTACTGTTGATGGTTCTGTATTGTAATGAAATGTATGTTTTGCACCAGCTAAATTGGAAGGGATATTTCAGTAAAGATTATGTTCATCGCAATTGCCATTCCCACCCAATTAGAGGTAATCATACTAGCCCTGCATTACAAAGGCTTTGTTTTATGATTATCTATCAATTTCCACCACAGTAACATTTTGCTTGACTTAGCATTTATGTTCTTGATGTCATATGGTTCCTTTGCATACTACTCATGATAGGAAAACTGCAAAGTCTGAAACCCATGCATAGAGATATCATCTAGAGAATGCAATGTCCCAAGGTATTATGGATATGAATCTTTTGATGTAATCCTACATAATCAGTGGTTTCTACTTAATTAAAGGCATAACTCTCTCTGTGAGTGGTGGTCGACTCAAGGTGAAATGGTGGTCATCTCAAGGTGAAATTGGCATGCCTGGGAAAATGAGTCCTAAACTGAAAGTATTTAACATTTCTGAACATTTGTTTATGTCATCATTTACTTATGATGTATATCTATGTCTAGAATCAATATTTGGTACATATGAACAATCTCAATGTTCAGAGTCTGCAACTTAAGTTAAAGATTTCTGAAGAAATGGCCAGTTGGCCATGATAAAAACAAGTCAAACATGGGCCTTTTGGTGTATTGTTATACAATGGTAACTACTCAACATATCATAGGTGGCCAGTCCATGGGATACTATAACACCTCTATTTCAGGAATATTAGAGGTACAGCCCCATACAGTAGATGTAAAAGTAAGAAAAACAAGGTGACAGGTGGTCAACTCAAGGTATGTGGTCGTCTTTAGGTTAACCTACGGTTAACCTACCCTAACTAGATTGTGAAAAGGAAAAACAGTGGAGAGGACCAGCCCTCCCCACAGGAAAAGGGGCACAATATGGGCACCTTTCTTCCACCTTTATTCCAAAGTTCCACTCCAGACTGTACAAAAGAAATGTCGTTGAAATAACAGTGGAATCCTCGTCCAAAAGTTGCCAGAGATCCATTGTTATTTTCCAATGTTTTATTGACATTGATCTCATAGACCAAGATCTTTACTATTGATTAACCTTAATTAGACCAAGTATAAGGTGTACCAAATTTACACAAGCACGATGTCTATCTGTAGAAATCTGATAGTTTCTTGCCTATACTTGAAAATAATTGTTTGGGTATTCGACTGACTCCTGTTTCGACTTCAAAAAGGTATTATCTGCTATCAGATTTGGCAGTTCGGTTCCACCTTGTCACCTTGGATAGAATGGAGATAGGTTTGGTTATAGAAGAATTTTTATTAAGACACATTCTTAACACATATTGAACAATTACTGAAATTCAAATAGCAAAACAAAAATCATAAACTGAAGTAAAAAAAAAAAGGCGGTGAATGAGCAATAATAGCAAATACAAGTAATATATGAGGCTGAGGTTTCAATTGGAGTCGTGTGCACTGTGGGCCGCCATCTGCTAACCTACTTGAGTCCCACAATATCATACACCAAACAAATTAAACACTTTTAATTCTGACATCAATCAATGCAATTTTAACCACATCAGCCTTAGAGTATTCAGTCAGCCTGGAGAGTGTTGCTCCTATAGTAAAAGGAAGAGCTGGCTAAAAATGCCCTTGTTTCCAGTCCTTTCTTTTCATGTAGCTATAACTTGTTCCTTTTGTTGCTCACAAGTGGTCATTCAAGTACAGTGCTAAAAAAGAGGGATTTGAGTAGGTACCTAGTTAGAAGAAGTCAGTCAGTATAATATACTATAGAGTGTGTGACATGAGTAGGTACCTGATAGTGCAGCTCTCTCTCTGTTTTAAACAAGGCAGGTGACTTTTCAGACTAACGTGGTGAGTGCAAGTTGAATGGTGAAGCAGAGTGTGACTTCTTTTAAAAAGAGGGCACATACTGACAGCTCTTTTTTACCATAGGAGCAACACGCTCCTGCTAACTTTACAGCGGACTGTTTTAGCTCCAGTCAAATATGCGTTACACCTGGTATCTTCTTATTCATCATATCAAATAAAATTTGTTTGCAAAAGGTTATCAAATTTTTTTGCCATTGTAGTCCATCAGTAATGATAGCATTACCAATCAAAGACTTTTGCCTCATGTTTTATCCACTAGTCCAGCATCCTTGGCCATACTGTAGAAGAGTGAAGATTGATTGCGAAGTAGTTCATCTGGTGTCGCAAATTCCTTGATGTGACCGTTCTCAAAGACCATGATTCTGCATCAGGACAAGGCAACCATTAGTGATTTTTCTCATGTTTAATCTCAGATAATAAGGCATTTTGAGGAACAACTTTAAGATTTTATTAGTGGGCTCACAGACTTAGAGTTTAATAGGAGACAACACCATACTTAAGGAAACAGTGAATAAAAGGGGAAATCTAACCAGTGACATGTTTACACACTTTGCATGCACATGATACATATGATTCAATTTAGTAATAGAATGCCCATTATATTTATCTCAATTTAAATAAGACAGCCCTATACTAGGTTGAACAACAATGGTTTAGAACCTCCCACCACCCAGTGCGATAATCCTAGTCTGTATCACATTGCCAGGTAAAGCATCCCAAAATGTAACTGATAATAAAATTATTATTAACCCAAATAACTGGAAACTTGAACATATCTGACTAAATTAACTTGAAATACAAAGGAGCACTTGAATCGGTTACCACTAAGGGTTATCACACTCGGCTCCCCCTCATGTGATAACCCTCAGTGATGACCAATGCACCTTTGTCTATATCTTTGTTTATAACTATACAGTGGCAGCCGAGCCAGTGGGAGTGTGGGGGATGCATCCACCACACTTTTCCTGTTTAAGTTTCACTTTCAATTTTTAGAAACATTAGAATTTACAAAGCTCATCCCCCATGCTTTTTCAGGTACTCTGCCGCCAATGCTATAAAAAAATAGTTTAAAAAATGCTAAAAAAAAGTCAAATTTACTTAGTATAATCCATGATGGTGTCGAGTCGATGGGCGATAGTGAAGACAGTGCAGTCTGAGAACTTTGTACGGATGGTGTTCTGAATGAGAGCATCAGTATCCAGATCCACAGCTGCAGTGGCCTCATCCAAGACAAGAAGTTTAGTTTTTTGTAGCAGGGCACGTGCTACACATAATTGCTGTCTCTGACCAACACTGTAATAAGAGCACATCAGATAAGTGTTAGCTCTTTTTGACTGCTCCAATATATTAGGCATATATAAGCAAATGTCCACCACCATCGAATATTTTTGCATCATATTTCCAGAGGTGAGGCTGTCCATTTTCAACGAAGCCGTTATTCCATGGAAGTGGACATTTGCGTTTATGTCATGGCCCTACGGGTAAATTTGCTTTTAAATAAAGAATTACAACAATATTGACTATATTTTGATGACGTTGAGTCATCGCGGTTTGTTTTGATCCACCATCTTGGCTTGCTCGGCTTGGTCAGGGGCTAGCGGCATGGGTTCCTTTTTAAACATGGCATTTCTCATATATTTACATCAATAATTCATAGCATAATATTATTTAACTAGTTCAATCATTCTTTATCCGTAAAACCTCTAATAACCATACCTAAGAATGAAACTAACTAGCTCTGTATAAATTTTAAAATGACTGCATTGAATATGCGAGGATCGTATTCCATCCTCCTCCCATTGGATACGGTGCAACCAATATTTGCAACAATTTTGGCATGGCAGAGAATCAAAGTCTCACTGTAGTGTGCTATGTTTTACTTCCTCAGGGATATCCCATGCAAAATTATTTAGAATATTTTGTAATACTCTATCTCTATAGACTCAAACTGGTTTATCAGAAAAAAATCTTTTACAGACTTTCCTTTGGCCAAACCTTTTCAAAGTGCTCCAAAATGTTACAAATACAAAGAGTGGGAAGTCATGATGTCCAATGTAAGGACCTAGCACAGGAGAATGCCATGTTGAGGAATTATGGTGATACTTGTTGTGTATTATCTGTTCTGTATGATTAATGTGATGAGAGATTATTATTTAGACAGTTATTACATTGTACATTGGTACATCATAATGGCTAAAGGTCATGGTTAGCAGTCATGGTGCATCAAAGCATGATCATCAAAAGTGCCTTCTTACCTAAGATTCTCTCCACCTTCAGCCACCTCATGATCAAGACCTGAGGGCAGCGCCTCTACAAAGACCTTCAGATGAGCATGTTCCAGAGCCGTCCAGAGATCCTCATTGGTAAACGTATCGAAAGGATCCAGGTTCATTCTGAGAGTGCCACAGAATAGCACAGGGTCCTTGATAACAGGCAGAAAGAGACATTTATGTATGGAAGCTTCCTTGGCACTTTGGATGGCTATCATATGGATGCAACATTTGTAAGAAATATCTCTAGACATGCTTTAGGAATGTCATGAAATGTCACCCACCGAAAATGACAGTCTAGATTTAAATAAATTTGAAGAAACACAATCTAGAAGTAACAAATAAGTTTTAGAATATCTCTAAACTATTTTCTTTCTTGAAATGACTTTCAGTGTTCTTTTGATAGAAGAATTATATCTTTTACAAGCATTTATATTTGAATGTTCCCAAATTTTAAAAAATTGCCAAATGGGCTGGGCGTACCTGAGGGATAATGGTAATTTTGGAGCGCAGATCATGGAGGCCAAGTTCACTTATGTTAATGCCATCAATGGTTATCTTTCCTCCAGCAGGTTCAATGATACGGAACAAGCCAAGTGTTAGTGATGACTTGCCTGCTCCAGTTCTCCCAACAATGCCCACCTGTGGGTGAAATTTTCAACATTAATTCATTATATTTGTCGCAGTCAGATACAGGATGATGAAAAGCAACATTATATTCTTTATTAAGAAACAAACCCCATGTCATGACAAGACCTCCCTCCCCTCTTCCATTTTCTATAAGTTATACTTAAGATGCAGGGTTTCACATAATGCTGGCGATCTACTGACTGGTCAGTGCTACCTCATGTTAGGAACCAAACACAAAACCTTTAGATGATTTATGAAACATTATGTCATGGCAGATACGATTGTTACTATAGAACAGTACTGGACATGTTGTATTCAATGGGGGGCATGGAATACAATGTGGTCGTATTCAATGTGTATCCGCCATCTTGGATTTTGAACAGACCTGAGCCATTTTTCTTTATTTAAAAGCAATTTAACCCTGTAGGCCATGACATAAATGCAAATATCCATTCCAGGGAATAAATTTGCATCGTATTCCCCTCGGTGAGGCCTGTCCGCATTCAACTCTGCCTATAAAATTCCCTGGTCATGGACATTTGCTTATTTATTACCCTTTCACCACTGTGAACTTTACAGCTGATGTCTTTGAGAACAAGTTCCAGTCCCTCTCTATATCTGGTGCTGTACTTCTCAAAGGTGACATCTCCACACTGTGGCCAATTCTCTGCTGGGCGTTTGGTTTCAACCACCCAAGGGGCTTCTGTTTCCATCACGGAGTACTCACAGATACGCTCAATAGACACCATTTCGTTCTCAAAACGGCTGACCACAAGTACAAACCAGTACAATATGTCGGTCAACTGAAATGATGAAGGAAATGTATTAATTTAGTCGTGGTGGGTCGCGGGGATTGAATCAAAATTCCTAGATTTTCATAATTTTTCTCTCAAATTTACCTAAAATCATCTAGATTCAGGATATGGGAAGAAAAGTAGGGGCTCCTATGCTACTTTTTTTAATATCGAATTTTGGAAAAATAAAAGTATTTTTATTTTCAGTGAAGAATGAGAGAAAAGTGACTCAGAATTGAAATTCATAACCATTAAGCACAAAGATATGAAACTTCACATGATGAATGCTCTAGTATTTACTAAGAATATTTGTTTGTACCTCCATTTCATGGCATTTTGAGGAAATCTCTCATATTCCGGTAAAGTGTGGGTTAACTCTTTTTATCATTTTACAACAAAAACTCATTATTTACAAGCACTATTGTTCAGATAATTCACCTCCAAATATAAGTAATTTTGATATGGGGTCCCGCACATAATTTCATAGTTTTGGCCATTTGAAATAAAAATATATTGGAAAAAATGGCAAGTCCTTATTCAAAGCACTGGATTATAAGTAAAATCTATAAATCATTGGCTTAGAATTATTTCATAATATGCCCCAGTCATTGTGAGCGGCATATATCTATAGTTTACATCCTTGCTTAGGCAATGTGAGGGTTATGATTATAAGGTACAATAGAATGTCAGAGAATGTTGAAAGGAATCCAGAAGTAAATATGCCAAAATTTCAAAAGGTCATAAAATGCACAATTTTTAGTAAAACTACCCAAATTTTATTGTATGGAGGGCTTGTATATCTATTGTGTGTATAAAAAATGGTCCTGTTCTAATGAAGGAAATCTATATGCGCAGGCACTAGGAATGTCATTGATATCCACAATATCTAAATATTGGCAATATTGTGATGCTGAGTATCCTATCGACATCACCATTATATCAATATGCTGTGACCTATTTTCACATTTCCTTAGGGAAAACATGGACAGCGTATAGAAATAGGGGGATGTTTGGTATCAAATTAAAGCTTACAGCATCAGGGATACAATAGGCTGGAATAAATTTACATCTGCAGAGGCCCAGGGCCCTTAATTATTATTAATCTTGAAATTCAGATTTCCCTGTGCCCATCACCTCCATGTATTGAATAGACATCACTAAGTCACTATTGATGGCTTCTATCGGTAATCACCAGCCTGTGACCAGATAAGGGAAAACACGGGCGTGGAAAGCAGGGGGGGGGAAGGGGGGACATGTCCTCCCCCCCACTTTTGGCCAACTCCTCAAAAGGTCAAAACTAAAAGGTCAAGCAAAGGGAGGTAAAAAATTGCAGAAAACCCCGCTGGTCCCAACCACTCTGAAACTGCTTCCCACGCCCCTGGAAAACATGGGCAATGCTTGTTTGTTTTTTTGGTGTTTTTTTTTCAAATTAAATCTTACGACATCATCAATGCAATGAGAGATACATTTGTGTACTTTTATTTTGTTGCTTTTGATAATGCATTCAACCTAAGAAGTTAATTGTGAACTTACAAACATTTTGACTAGAAAAATAATAAAAATTTAAAAAAGAAAGACCATCCCACAGGTTCATCTGACCCCCACCACATCATATATCATATAAAAACGCTGGATGTCATTTCATTTGTAACCTATATGGCTTGTTACTTCACTTCTGGTCAATATTTCTTCATACGCATAGCAATTGAATTATATATGTATATATCTACAAATACATTCTATAGCATACATGCTTTAATGTCTTATGTAGGTTCTACAACTGAGTCAGCTTCTTGTTCTATAGATGACCCCCCGACGCATAGAAACAAGAAAAACTCAAAAATCTAAGTACAGGGGCCAACGGGAGTGCCAAAAATAGGATATATATGCTCTGTTTCTATGATTTTTTACATTAGTAGGGCCGGCATGATGCATAAATGCAGCCCTGGCGAGTTACTCACAAGGTCTGCATTCATGCATCATGACGACCAATGGGCGTGATGCATTAATGCATTACCGGCCCTTAAACAGTTAATAATGCTTATTGGGTCAAAATACTTACATGCAGGGCATAGACAATGGAGATTCCAACAATGCCTGATGAAAGATGATGACGACCAAATATAGCAAAGAGGCCAATGAAGAGTACCATGAGGTTTCCAATTCCTTCAACACGAATGCTTAACCACCTGTTAGGAAATGTAATTATAATATTGATAGTTCCATGTATGTCCTATTCAAGTGTGGTACAGGAATCCTTAGACTATTGAGCCATTTCTATCAAGAGGGAGGACTTTGCAATTCTGCATTGCAGTTAAGATATTGAGTCTCTTATGCATGTCCTGGGAATTGGAGCATCACGTTGGCAACTCAACATGAATTACAATTTCATTGTAGCACCATCCTAAAATGAAACAAGTCTTTGAGAAAAACACTGTAAAAAATATGTGGTCAAAATAATAACAGAATCGTTGTCCCAAAGTTGCCAGAGATCAGTCGTTATTTTCACAAAGATTCCTTATACCACTATACTGCCACCTGGGGCTTCTTGTGAAAACTAAACTGGTTCATTGCAATACATTTACGGTAGTTCAGTATTACGAGAATCCCTGGTAGATTCAACAATCTTTTTTTTTTTACCGTGAGGGCTTACCTCTGTGATGAAAAGTCATTGTATTTGCATTTGTGATGGAAGTCGATGTGCTCCTGTGATTGTTTTATAAACCGGGGGACCTGGCCATATGCCCTGATAGTCTGTGCTCCCTGTATGCTTTCACTGAAGTGGGAGAAGATCGGGGAGCTACTTGCTGAAACGAACCAGGCTAGCTGTCTGTTGGTGGCACAATAGAACCGCTGGAAATTAAAACAGAAAGAGGTAGAAAAAAAAACTAATTAAAAGTTTTTTTAAGAAATCAACTTTCCCTCCCTTCACAGTTTTTTTATTTTAAAAGAAAATGAGGTAAACTTTAGTCACGTTCATGATTTAGTCCAAAATCTTGCAGAAAGAATTAAAAACACTCTTGTTACATCAAGAAACAGAAGACATTAGGCTGTACCCCTTATACCTTTCGTATGTACATGCAAAATCAAAATGTCCTGTGGCCAAAAAGAATGGTCAGATTGCACCCTTCAGTTCTGCACAGAACTTTAAAGTAACATTGATCAATGTTGATTAACATTATTTCAATTTTGATTTAACATTCTGTACCAACTGGGCATCAGCACTTGACTTGCAAGTTTTGGCCCCTGGATAACTAGATTAACACAAAACCACTACCCCGTCCCCCCCCCCCAATCATCCACTTTCTGGATACCATCTCACCTGTATGAAGAGGTAGAGGACGGCAAAGGGTAGCATGGCCAACACAATGGCTGGCGTGCTGTAGGCAATGGTGGAAAATCCAATGACAAAGGTACAGATACATTTAAGCACCTCATCAAAGCAAAATGGGATGTCATTGTCTAGAGACTGAATATCCTTGGTAAAGCGGCTGACAATCTGACCAAGAGGAGTGGTGTCGAAGAAGGACATTGGTGTACGGAGAACATTCATGAGTAGTCGTGCATGGATACGCCCGGAAACCCTGTGGGATCCAATGGTACGCACACTGGCTGACGCGCAAATAAGAGCAACTGAAATAAAAGAGACCATCTCGGGTCTTTAGCTGGACCAGGTATTTGAAACATACTATCAGCGGTCACAGATTAATGTCATGGAACATATCTAAGTCTTTTATATATCTAGGCTTAAAACAACCTCACTTCAAAACTACAAGCTGAAGACACTCTGTAATGTACACTATGCATTTTGCTATATCAAAGGAGAATATTGACATGAAAAAGATTTGATATTCTATAAATGATGAAATTCTATATATATATATATATATATATATATATATATATATATATATATATATATATATATATATATAGGAAGGCATTACCTTTTATAAGGCTAATTAACCCATAAACAACCAGTTTGAAGTGCCCTTGTGATACACTGTGTTGAGTGGAGTTGGTTGCATCCTTAGTCCAATCACCCAGCCAGAGATTGCTGGACATGTCAGTCAAACGTTCCAGGATTTTGCATAACCCCAATAACAAGCTGATCCAGACACCAAAGTATTGTATGTAGAAAAGGAGGCTCTGAAACTTTACCTAAAAATATTCAAAAAGAACTTATCAGTTCCCTTTTCAGCTTTGGCTCATCCAATACATTCAATAGCTGGAAATGTGGCCCTAAATATGTTTATTACGAAACATCCCTCAAGATTATATCTATGCAATTTTCATGTCATTAAATAAATAACATCATCATGGAGAGACAAAAAATATCCTACTTGTCTAGTTTCCTTTGTCTCCTCCTTGATTAATTTTCCATTGAGTTTTGAGCCAGACCTTGATATTACTTTTCCGTTTTTTGTTAACTTTTGTGCCTTCTCAATAATTTCTCCTTTGGCTGGTTCACATCTCCTTTTCATTTCATCCCTACACTCTAGGTTTACAGACTTTTCCCTTGCATGGGTAATCAAGAGGTCAGCAAATGCCCTTCCTAATGTTAGCAATTCAGTGTATGACTTGATCTCAGAGATCACACCATCCTTCATCACAATGATGTGGTCAACAAATGGTAGAGGACTGATGCCATGAGTCACTAGAACACGCGTCTGAAATAAATGATGGCTAGAATAATAGAAAGACCAGCTATGATCCTCGTACCATCAGCCCCATAAATAATAGGGTACCTAAGGGAGTGGCCATTTTTTAACAACTGGTGGGTTGTTGAAATTCCCAGCTTGCGCGGCGAATATTTTTCCGTCCCCCCATCTGAGGGGTCTGAAATTTTTCCATCCCCCAAAACACCCCCTTTTTCACTCAAAAGGGGCGACATTTTTTCTGTCCCCCCCCTAAGAGGGGTCTGACATTTTTTGTCCCCCCAACCCACCAACCCACCACACCAACCCTTCCCCCCCCCCAAAGAAAAAAA
Organism: Acholoe squamosa; assembly: GCA_949317995.1. NCBI lineage: Eukaryota > Metazoa > Annelida > Polychaeta > Phyllodocida > Polynoidae > Acholoe > Acholoe squamosa. The sequence continues at coordinate 81,085,056 of OX439037.1, forward strand.
AAAATGACCACTCCCTAAAGGCTGACATGCTGATATCAGAAAAAAAAGTTTTGCACCAATATAAAGGTCTCACTACATGAATATACATATATATATATATATATATATATATATATATATATATATATATATATATATATATATATATATATATATATATATATGTGTGTGTGTGTGTGTGTGTGCCCTTGTCTGCAATGTCAAATAATTTGTTCTACTTGTTTTTGGTCACACTTTCAGAGCCATCAGTTTAAGGTGTAAAGGATGAAAGAGATCCCACCTTTTCCTTGAGCAGTCCCTCTGGGCCTATGACTTTGTCAAAGATGTGTTTGCCAACATGTGAATCAACAGCAGAGAGAGGATCGTCTAATAGGTATATGTCTTTGTCATTGTACACAGCTCGGGCAAGGCTGACACGCTGTTTCTGTCCACCAGACAGGTTTACCCCCTAGGAACAGTGATTGCATATTTCTCAATAAATTTCAATTTGTAGAACAGAAGTGGTCTACGGGATTACATGTGTTTTTTTCTATGCATGATGATTTCAACGTAAATTTTGATATGTATTATATGCCACATATAGGATCAATACATAAATGATTAAGATTATATCTTTACCTTCTCGCCGATCTCTGTTTGGTCTCCAGCTGGTAGAATGTCAAAGTCATGGGTGAGAGCACATGCCTCAACCACTTTCTTGTAATCCCTATTATTAACTTCACTGTGGAAGAGGATGTTGTCCTTCAGAGTAGCATTTTGGATCCATGCCTGCTGGGGGACATAGGCAATGGACCCCTGCAAAGGGATTCTTGTAAATTCAACAACAATAACAACATTAACAATAACAACATTAACAATAACAACAATAGCAACAACATTAACAATAACAATGACACTAACAATAACAATAATAATAACAATAATAACAATAATAATAATAATAATAATAATAATAATAATAATAATATAATAATAATGATAATGATAATAATAATGATAATAACAACAATAATAATAATAATAATAATAATAATAATAACAACAACAACAACAACAACAACAATAATAATAATAATAATAATAATAATAATAATAATAATAATAATAATAATAATAATAATAATAATAATAATGATCATAATAATAATAATTTCCTTCCCTACTCTCTCTATTTGTTCAATTCAATCATCCATATACTTTGTCATGTAACAAGAGCGGGGGTCCACCTCTCTATGCATTCATGTTGTGAACACATAAATAAGGGGGAGGGGTGATATAAATGCTCATTCTTAGCTTAATGTGGCATGTATTGGGAGAAGGGGTCTTAGAACCCCCTGCACTAAGCCACATTTTTGCAGGTCGTGTCACAATATACTGATTCTTAGCTGGATGTTCCATTTTTGTATGTCATTTCAAATATATAAATTGTGGTTTGGGTAATTGGGGCCTGAACTTACCTTAACCTTAACGGTGCCATTTGTTTTATTCATTTCCCCAAGGAGAGCAGAGAGGAGGGAACTTTTCCCACATCCTACAGCACCAACTACTGCTACTAGAGATCCCTCCTTGATCCTGATATTTACACTGTAAATACAAAGTTTCAAATTCAGTTGGGGTTTAGTAAGTCCAGATATTTCTACATCTAGAAATCTCTTTTCTGATTTCTTTCAGTCAGTGGCCATGACAGTAGTGACCAGAATGACCTCTTTTTCTAACTGAGAACAAGCGAATTATGTTTTCTTTGTAAAGACTCAGTAAGACATACTTTTTCAGGGTAGGTTTGTCATCCGCATTGTTCCAACTGAAGGTACCATCCTCAATCCTCAGGCTATCGTCTGCAATAAACAATGGATTTGAGTTTACAAATTGGAGCTGAACTACTAATGTGTCCTTCAGTCATTTTTGAAACCTCCCTAGCCGGGAGGGTGATGCGGGCAGGGACAGTGGGGCTCTAAACCTCTGGGCCATAGAGTATGAGAGAGACATTTCTCAAAATTACAAAATCCTTTAAAGGTTAGAAGAAAAATCGAGAATAAACAGGACTTTTTAAACCTGCAGCCAATTAAGTAAAAGAAATAACTCCTTTAAGAAAAATAGAGAGATTTGTAAACCAGGGGTCTGAAGTAGGAAGCCTCAATTGGACACTTATCTTATCTCTTATCTCCGAACTTCTCAGAACTACTCCCGACTGACCACTAACTGTACCAGGATGTTAACTCAGGTCTTTATGGCTAGTATAGAGAGCTTTAAATCCCCTTTTGCTGGCCATTGTTCAATAGGATCATGTAGGTAATGCTTATCGCACCTACACAATGTGCAGGTATCTCTTGTACACCATCTAGTATGATATCAGACATTACACTTTATGTGAACAGAGGGCCCACCTACCTCCAGTAGTAATATAAACAACATTAGTTTCATCCAGCTCCTCATTTGAAAAATATTCCTGAAGTCGCTTAATTGACACACTCAACTGTGAAATCATAAAGAAGAGTTTGATATAAAAGTAATAAAGGTCCATGTATACAATTTCTTTACTGAAGTTATTGGTGCACAAATAAAACATAATTGAAAAATCCACTTCAATTTGTGGAATTTAATATGGGTCTATTTATTGACAAATAGAATTTTCAAAACCCGCATAAATTTCTGCTCACCTCTGACAGATCTGCCACTACCTTGGTTGCATTGCCCAATGGTTCTTGTAGCAGTCTGAAGAGATACATTGATACAAAGATTTTTTCTGCATCCAGAACATTATCCGGTGATAATAGGACATAGACGGCAAACGTGGAAAGAAAAACCTGACAAAGAAAGGGAAGCTCAGAGTGGCATCACAGTGGCCAATGAACATGATGTATTAATGCATAAACAGCTGTTAAAATTCTAAATATGACATAATCCCTCAATGCTTCAAGTTTCTTGTTCTTGTGAAAACAACACTGATAATTCAACTAGCTCACTACTCCTTCTCTTATGCATTTGACCAATAGACCCAGTGAATAGACAGCCACCTCAGGACATCGCAACACAGTTCTAACCTTTAAAGAAAAACACTGCTCTATTTTCGTAGTTAGTGTAATTTAATGGCCCTTATGTCACATAAAACGATTCTGCTAGGGTGATTGGAATATGTGCTACTAAAGAGGAGAGCAGCAGGTTTATTTGATGCATCTGATGATGTCACGATTGTCCAAATGCATCACAGTTATGCTTGTAGAGCATTGTAAAGGTGCAACCAAGTGATGTTTGTAGCTTTTCCTCTGACATCATTAGTTATTTCCCTCAAGAAATCTTAATGCCATAATAAGAGGATCGTATATAACCTTTATTGATCCACAAGTTGACTTTAGGCACAAATACAATGAACGAGGGCATTATACGAGATTGGGTGATCGAATCCCACCTTTGGCAATGTATTTCTGCTCAGTTTTAATACAAAAAAATATAACTGCTACACTTAGATAATATTTCTAACACTTAGAAGTACTGGTATATCCAAAAAAAAAGCACTCAAAATCAAAAATCGTGCGGGTATATCCTGGATAATGCACGCCTAATATCCTCAAAATGAGCCAAAAAAGCACCCAAAAGCTAGAATCGTGGTAAAACAATAAATAACCTATCAGAAGGAACCTGTGAAATACCATAACCCTGTAACGTTCACTATTCTAAATACAACATCTTTTATATGCATACAATGCATTACCTGTTGCATTTTGGCAATCGTGACGTCATCAGATGCATCACATAAACCTGCTGCCCTCCTCTGTAGTAACACATATTTCAATAACTCTACCAGAATCTTTTTATTTGACATTAAACATTAGACATTAGGCCATTAAATTACGCTAACATGAAAATAGAGTAGTGTTTTTCTTTAAGGTAACATTGTAAATTACAAGTCTCTGTGCATACAATTCAATATGTCATCTACAAGATGTAAATAGCTTATAAGTCTACTCTTATATTTTGAGTAGGAGATATACCATATTTGAGGAACAGCTGCTGAGGAAAGAAGAGAATACATTGTCATATTGTCTTCTGGCCTTCCTGTGATCCAGCTCCTTATTACGGATAGAAAGGACCTTCTCATAAAATGACTTCTCCCAAGCATAAAGCTTCAAGACCTGAAGGAAAAGGCAAAAGTGAATGTCCTGCATTTAAAAACATAAAGTGCTACATCATATGTACTATAATCTTTCATGAGTGTAAAGCATTTATCATACTGATACTCATAGACAGATTATAGAGCCAAAGAATGTCATGTTTCTGGTATGAAAAACTAGGTATTTCTGTTTTTCTTTTAACTGAGGCCTTCAATTTTTGAGGAAAATAAATAATTACTTTACCTTGATTCCATTGAGCACTTCATTCATGGCCTTAACTCGCTCATCTTGGACATTTGAAGTCGCCTCCTAAAATGATGATGGAGAATTTCTATGTAGAAACAGCAATGTTACTTAAAACGATGACCCACATGTAGATCTATATGAATGTTGTGTACACGACTATCTACATCTATTTTTAATTGATAAAATATTTAATCTATTTCTGTGAGCATCAAATTACTTACATATAGAGTTAGGACTTTGAGGTGCAGAATCTTATTGATGGGGATGAGGGTTATCATGACAGCAATTCCAGCCAGGGTACTTGCTCCAAGCAGAGTCCAGAGTAGATATAGCGATAAGAGGATTTGAATGGGTGCAGACCAAAGCATTGGTACCTGGAAGCACCGGTCCTCAAATCGCCCAGCATCACACGACATAAGGTTGACAACCTCCCCAACACTGGTCTTTTGACGTGCTGCATTGCTGAGCCGTAAGGCCTAATGATAAAAGATTTCCATCATAATAATTGTGACTGTATACTATTTGTAATATACATAGACAATATAGATAAAAGCATCCCAGGATGTAAGGAAGTATCTTTTCATGCTCTTGCCTTTTATAGCTTTTACACTTCTTGAATACCTCAGTTTGTTACGCCTGCACTGTTCTAAATTATATACAATTCTAATAAGTGAATGTGTGTATACATACTTCCAACTGAGACTAAATAAACCTCGGCCACTGCATGGTATCATCAAAGTATTAAAATCGCTTACCTTCTTGTAGATGGCGGCAACAATGGCACTTCGAATATTTGTGCCAACGTTTTTGGCATGCCTCATGTATTGTTGTTTCAAAAGTGAGTTTGTACAGGTAGCCAGGTAAAGACCAACAGCCAGTGCAAGTCCTTTCCATGCTGGTTCCTCTGTTTTGTTGATGAAGGTCATTAGCTCCCTATAAAAAGGAGGAAAAGTTTATGCACTGTAAATATATCTGCTGAATCTAACAGGGGTCCTCGTAAAACTGAACAGTGCACCACCATAATTGAAAAGTAATGCACAAGTGTAGTTTTTACACGAAGCCCCAGGGGGCAGTATGGTAGTACACAAATGTACAAGGAATCTCTGTGAAAATAACTACGGAGCTCTGGCAACTTTGGGACAAGGAATGCGCCATTATTTCGACTTTTCTTTTTGCAGTGTGGGTCTAGAACCCTAAATTTCACATGGTTGCATGTTTTTTTTCTGAAATTTGACATGTGACCTGGAGCTTAATTCAAAACATCCTGGAGCTTAATTCAAAACATCCTGGGATCACGACCCCAGCGATCTTAGGAATAAATCAGCCTTATCCTATTAAGCAATCTTAAGAGTTGACTGGGTTCACATATCCTAGCCAGCACTAAGATCGCATCGATCTTAGCCTCAGCCCTCCTACACTATTCCAAGAAGAACTGACTAGGCACAGAGGTAAGAGTCCCAAAAGAAAGGAATAGCTGTGGAGTCACTCTTCTTCACAAGAGTGCTTATACCATCGTTCCCCATCCCCATATGGGCTAACAAAAGAGCACAGGGTGCAGTTGACCCCCATACAGTATTCAAGAGTTGTTCCCATGAATGTATGATTTATGCTTGCCTATTAGAAGCATTGTGTCCTCCCCCAGGACAAAGAGAGAGAAGGGAAGATTTACCTTACAGTGCACTTAACGCATGAGTAGCCCTAAGAGCCCTCAAGGACACTCAGCAAACGTCCTCCCTCCCCTCTATATGTATGCAGCAGGCTATTTACTCTTCCGATCAGGAGTGTTCCCTGTAAGTGCTCTTGTACTCAGGTGAAACCACTATGCATTTCTTTCACTAAGATCGCATTGATCTTAGTGGTGGAAATGGAATAGTGAAGTGATCCCAGGACTAGCTATTCTGGACAGGCCTGCAACCACTGCATTACATAGGATAGACCAGCCAGGTCTTATGATATGTGCCTACACTAAGATCGCTGGGGTTGGGATCCCAGGATGTTTTGAATTAAGCTCCAGGGATCCCAACCCCAGCGATCTTAGTGTAGGCACATATCATAAGACCTGGCCAGCTGGTCTACCCTATGTAATGCAGTGGTTGCAGGCCTGTCCAGAATAGCTAGTCCTGGGATCACTTCACTATTCCATTTCCAGCACTAAGATCACTGTGATCTTAGTGAAAGAAATGTATAGTGGTTTCACCTGAGTACAAGAGCACTTACAGGGAACACTCCTAATCAAAAGAGTGAATAGCCTGCTGCATACATAAAGAGGGGAGAGAGGACATTTGCTGAGTGTCCTTGAGGGCTCTTAGGGCTACTCATGCGTTAAGTGCACTGTAAGGTAATTCTTCCCTTCTCTCTCTTTGTCCTGGGGGAGGGCACAATGCTTCTAATAGGCAAGCATAAATCATACATTCATGGTAACAACTCTTGAATACTGTACGGGGGTCAACTGCACTCTGTGCTCTTTTGTTAGCCCATATGGGGACGGGGAACGATGGTATAAGCACTCTTGTGAAGAAGAGTGACTCCACAGCTATTCCTTTATTTTGGGACTCTTACCCCTGTGCCTAGTCAGTTCTTCTTGAAATAGTGTAGGAAGGCTGAGGCTAAGATCGATGCGATCTTAGTGCTGGCTAGGATATGTGAACCCAGTCAACTCTCAAGATCGCTTAATAGGATAAGGCTGATTTATTCCTAAGATCACTGGGGTCGTGATCCCAGGATGTTTTGAATTAAGCTCCAGGACCTTAGTGACATGTGAGAGTGAAAGTAATATGACATAGGGGACTTGTTGAATTTAACATGGGACATGGTAGACTTTTAGAGGTGACATGTGACATGAGCATTTCTTAAAGATGATATGTGATATGGAGACCCCCTATTTAAGGCCTCCAGTTTCCACATAAGGTATGAGAGGCAAATGAGCATTGTCTGTTCAGAAAAGACAGTTACTCATATCGTCAATACATGGGTTGAAGAACAGTATCCAAAGCTTTAGAAAATATAATACAGAAATGGAATATACTTACTTCAGCAGAAAGGGTTTGAGAAAAACTGAGCAATCTTCTACTATGCCAATTAAGCAGGCAACTCCCCACTTAAATCCATAAGCTTTGAAGAGGGACTTCACAAGGTTAGGCATATAGATATATTTCTCCTTTGCTTTCCGATCTACATCAGTATCCATTTTGGTCTCAGATGTCTTCTTAGATTGCCTTGAGCTGTTAAGGAATGCATACATTTTATGATTTGAGAACAAATTGGTTTAAGTCTGATCCACTGATTTGTTTTGTGTTCATTAACATCACCCTTTGGTCTTTGGACATTTGGGGGGGGGGTGTGGTTCATACAAACTGACAATATATAATAGTCTTTGTCAGTATCCAAAGTGTATCTTAGGGGCTCTGATTCAGTAGATTGCTGTCACTTCTACATCATTTTAAATGTCAGTTAGGGACATGTAACATTGGAAATGCATAATATTTCAATTTATAGTTATCTTCCATTCTAAAATGCTTGTTCCTAACAGTATTGTTTGACTTTTATTAATCCCCCTTACCACTTTTCAAAACAGTAGATGATTTCTTACCTGAGAGATCTCTGAATTTCAGCATCAAAGTGACATTCAAACTTAGGTACGACTTCAGAACACTGATCCTGTTTCATAAGTGGGTACATCTCTTCCTTCTTAATTTGTGCCTTGAATGCTTTGATTACAAATCTTTAAGGTAACAGAAATGTGAGCAAACATTTGATAACTAATCTTTGCACTTCAAGAAGAACATAATGTCCCTTTTTCAGAATGATGCAAGAATGAAGCCCTTCCAGGCTAATACCATGCATCATATTGATGGCATAGTTTTGATGCACTCCAAAATAGTGGGCTAAATGAAAGGATTCAAACCTGATAGGTGACTCATTTATACCTACATTTTTACATAAATCAAATTCAGTCAGGTCAAGGCATTAACCCAGATAACCCTAAAGTGACAATTTTTGTCATAGAGTGATAAAAATTGATAAGTAGACTAATATATGACCAAATATGCCCTGTTCAAAATTTCAGACCTTTATCTGCACCGTGTCCAGAGATATGAGGGACTGTTTACTGTCCTAGGACTTAGGACTACTGTCTTTTAAAATTTGTGTTCTTTTAGTTGCCATGGAAACCACAATTCCTGTACGAGAGTGCCGGAAACTGACAAAAAAGCTTATATATGGCCTTTTATGCCAAACAAGAAATTTCAATGCTCTAGCTATAGCGGATCCAGAGATTAGCACCGTCCTACATGTAGGACAGTAGGACTTTGGGCGTCTGTCTCCTCTGAAAAGGTCCAAATCTTTACCAGAGGGTAATTTTCTAAGTAGTAGGTATTTTGGGACATGTGTGTAATGCCATAAAAGTACCTAAGAATACCCGTATGGAGCATTTTTGGAAGCCTTGGGTCTAGAACTATAGGATGCAACATTTTACTTCCATTTCTGTTTAGTTTACTTGCGGATATAAACTTCTTCCGATAATGTCACTTAGGCATCCTACATGTAGGACAGTAGGGCTATCTGGGTTAATCCAGCCAGAAGAGTTAGGGTTGGCAGTTTGTTGATGATATACTCTTTAAACCTTTAAGTTTGTTTTTTTTGCAGTTGAAATATATCTAGTAATATTATGTCCATGCTTAAGCGACACAATCAATTGAATTGTTACCTAAGTGCAACAAGGTTGTAACTGCATCTCAGCCAAAAAGGTGAAAAAACCTGTGCCTCTGTGAGGCGCCTCGTGGATGCATGCTTTACCTTGTTGACTGAAATGCAGTTGCAACCTTGTTGCACTGAGGCAACAAAATGTCTAGTTGTAGTTCTCTTATATACCATAGAGGTTTGGAAAATTCTCCAAAAAAGTGAAAAATTCATAACTATGGTTCTAATGAATGAATTTTCAAAATTCAAAAACCTATGTGTAGTTTGGGCCACCCCAGAGCCTCCTGGGCTGCCTTATGTCCTATTATGACCAAGGGGACATGTAAGATATCAAAAGAAAGGTCTTGGTGTCCTCCTTGTGGATCCAATGAGAACTAAAAAACCCGTATAAGGTGCGCCTTATACGCGGGAGATTACGGTATCTTTTACTGGATAGCTAAATAAAAAAAAGAAGACTTACTTTGTAAACCATCCATATGTCATCACTTCAATGATGCTAGCCTTTGCTTCCTCATTTTCAACCTGAAAAAACCACGTCATTACAACAGCTTCCTTTATCTGCAGGGCAATTCATATAAATTCATGATGTTTTTTTTTGTGGTCATGCGATGCATTTAGAAACAAGTATTTCAAATCAAAAGATTAACATAAATGTTTAATGTGCCAAATTTACACTTAGAATGATGCAGAAATACCAGTCATCAACTAATTTTCTACTTTTATGAATTTCTATGAATCACCCTCTTTCAAGGGAATCAATGGGTTTATGTTGGAAATCTACTGGAAAAGTGCATACACAAGGTCTGAAATTGTATCGCAGGGGCTACATTCATGCATCATACCGCCCTTCAGGAGTACTTCTATTAACCCTCTCCGAATGATGTATGAATGTATTAATTAGGGGTTCATGAAAGACTTAACAATAACATTTAAGCCTCACTAATGCATTAGTGCCTGTTGATTATCACAATGCACCAATGAAGTGCTGACAAGCAGGCCTGCTCGCACTTCAATGGGTTGTCCTGCCAACCCTTCAGGAGCGTGTTAACCCCTCATGCTGCATTCATACATTACACTATTGCACCAGGGTTCCCATCATTTACGGGTCATGGTTTTAACTGACTTTTAACTGACTTTTAACTGACATGTATCGGCTTTTACCAGACCAAATATTGGATAATTCACAGGGTTAAAAAAAAAAAATCACCGGCTCGGAAGTGAAGATGCTAAAGAAATTTTGCAAATTAGCGTGAAATCTTGACAATCACCTCCTTAATATAGTCAAAATAACATTTTTAACTGACTTTTCCACAAAATATCTTTTTAACTGACCTTTAAAGAAAAATGGGTTTAACTGACTTTTAACTGACCAGTGGGAACCCTGTGCACTATCCATTGAACCAAAGAGCATGTATAGATGGAATAAACATACGGCTGTTCCTTCATCACTGTCACTCTTTATCACAGGATTTGTATCACCCATGAATGACAGCACCAGTTGTACCATGACTAGAGCATTGTGGACCTCAGCAGTTCCCATAGAGAGTGATTTATATCCATCCTAGAAAATAAAGTTCCATATTTCAAGATAAATTCATGGGCAATTTTCATGATCACTGTGGGAAAATGAGGAAAGCTATCACATTTATCTAGTTAAAATGAAAAACTTTAAAGTATCAGATGCATGACACTGGAAACCAACAAAATTGTTTTTTCATATCCCTAGTTTTGGGCAAAATAGTTAAATTCTAAGGATTTCTTATAATTTATTTTGCATAGAATTCAGCATATCCAGCAAAATATTTTGGAAAGAAACATATTTCTAGTCCAATTTCATAAGTAAAAACATTTATTTGTCAGATTTCCTCCACAAACAAGGCTTTTCAATCTGCCCACCTGTGTAAAAAAAATAGACAACCCTGGAGCATTGATACATTAAAAACTAACCTGTTTTAGATAAGACCAGTAGATGGTGACATGGCCTAGAGAAGACAGTAACCAGTAGATGGTAAGAGGACCACAGGACCGCCAACCACTATGCCGCGCCAGCTGCTGCACTACCCCGGCCACAAACTGGAAATACATCATAATCATACAGTGTAATATCATGTAGATATTCTTACAGATAGCACATTTAAGTTTTGACAATAAAAACCCCACTATTGTTCCATGTTAAGCTTACTGCTGAGTGATAAGCATAGATGTACTGGGTTTCTGGTGCTTTTACTCATCAGGTTTGATGATTTACTATATGCATATAACATTGGAAAATCCTAGACTAAATGTTTGAAATATGCTTAGTGTATGTTGTAGTGTGTAGCTCCCTTTGATACTCACCATGTTTGCAGCATGGAGGCCATAGACAGTTGACAAAGAGGTGGACACAGACGGCACATGTGTGGTCCCACTGTGGGCTCTACTAGCCTCAAATACGGACAGCAGACCTAGGATCAGACTCAAGGCCTGGGGGAGTAGGGCAGACAATCAATTAAAATACATTAGCATGTTTTACAAGTACATTAATAATTGGATTACTTATCCATGGGTGCTCAAAATTTTTAGGACGTCACTTTTTAGGAGGGATGGTGCGTTATTCTGTCAACTTTTAAGTATATGCCAATGTACTGGGAACTTTTGCTACTGTCGCCGTCCGTCACTTTTTAAAACCCCTGTGTCACAAGTGTCACTTTTTAAAACCCTTGCGTCACAGCCTCATGAGCGTCACTTTTTACCCATGTATAGGCACATATCCCTTATCCCAAATGCATAAAATGCAAAAGAAAGGATACTGCATGCTGTGGTTTTTATTTTTGAAAAAAGGGACCCTTACTAAGAGAGAGACTACCCTTACTTTGAGAGACTTTGGTCAAATATTGATGCATGAAAGGGTTTTGCCAAAGTGATCTTTACTAATTTCTATTTTTTGTTTGAGTTAAAAAGTCATCCTTGTTTAGAGGGAATTTGCTCCAAAAGCACCCTTGTCAGTCACATGTATATTTTAAAGAGAACGGTAAATGCACCAAAATGCAATAGAACCTACCGTTGCCTTAAGTATAATATAAATGTCACACTGAAGGGCTAACTAGCAATAGGTTTGGAGTAATTTGATTTAATTCTGTATAACAGATACAGAACAGTGGGCACTCTCACCGTTTTGGTGACATTTAGTGGGCTGTGTCCTAATGGTGTAGCATTCACTCTGGAGAGGTGTATGATGCTGGAGGAGCATCCCGCAGGGGTTGGCCACCGAGGCTGAACGAGGCATGAGGAGGACCTGGTACGTGTCTGTAGAGTTGATCCACAGATTGTCTGGTTGGTGGCAGGAAGGCTGTGTTTCAGCATGCTGGATGTCGGGCTTGGTACTTGTAGCTGGGTCCATTAGTATCCCTTCTTACTGAAATGATTTTTTTTTATGTATAGAGCCCTCTGAACCACTGATACGAGGAGCCCAAAGGCTGAAGCATGTATTCCACCTCATGAGTTGGCACTTTTAGGGACTTTTTTTTATTCATGTTTTAGAACTGGATATACACACTATTTTTTTTTAATTTTACAGAAATATGGAAACGAGGACGCCCATGACGGGGCTTTCAGATTAACAGGACTGTAGTTATTATCAAGACTTAATATTTGTGTAATATGTTTTCCAAAGATTTCATAGATGATGTATTCTAACTTTGAAATCAATAGCGAAATATTGTCATACTAGTGATTGGCATGATCAAGTTGTCATATGAGAAATATCATATGGCTAGTGGTGTATGGAGTAAATACATCAGGCTCATAATAAATAGTGTTATTTCCAGTTGTCACTGGTTTATTCAGCTTTAGGCAACATGTAAGAAATATCAATCATACAGTAGTTAGTATGTAGGTAATTTGGACATACAGTAAACATACAGTAATTTATAAAGTATAAAGTTCAGTTCCACTCCACCTGTGAGGTATTAATAATACAATGTCCAGCATACTTCTAGGTGGGTTCCCACACCTAGCTCCTGACCTGCTGCTTAGAGGAATAATGTAATAATGGATAACTTTACCCTCTGGTGGAAGTCTTGAAGAAGATAGCCTCTGGCCACTAATGGTAGGAAACCAATGCCTGTCTAGCATAGTTTCACCATAGTGCAGTGGTATAGCAGGTAGCAGGAGATGACTGGAGATGTTACCTCTAGAGCGGTTCTTGGTGATGTGTGTTCCTGGAGGTGCAGACAGGCTATTTGTAGCAAATCTTGGAAAAGCACCTCCAGACTGACTGGAGCCAGCAGCATCTGCCTAACTCTACAATTGTTTGAGGGGACTCTTTCAAGTGTCACAGGGGGACAAAGGACCCCCATGGACGCCGCTATGGCCCCCATTGTCTTGGTCGGTTCTGCATCTTCAAACCCTCATAACTCGGTCGTTTATGCTTGTATAACCGCCATTTTGGGCATGCGCGGAGCTGAATGTGCCAAAATTATAATGCCCGCTGGATAGGCGCGTAACTCCCGCCGGTTTGTCTGTAGCTCACTCGGAGGTCGATTCAGTCTCCATGGCGTAACTTCCTTAATACTGAGAGTTCCGCCTTGATCTTGGACTCATTCTGACCGTCTAATTATGGGCTTTCCATAGATATTTTGATATTTGACCTAGGTCGCTCAGGAGCGACGCTAGAGCGACCGGAAGGTTATGGCGTCGTGCTTATGTAACCCATTGTTCAGTCCTTAGAGTGCTCAGACACTCATGACGGCGTCAGTGGTGCTCAGGCACCCGTGACGGCCGGTTGCATTCACTTACAAGTTATTAATTTGTGCATTGAACCATGAGGTCGCACACTGAGACCCTCATTTTTATTATATTGTGCAGTGAACCATTAGGTCGGAGCCTTTGATGTCAGAGAGAGTGTTTGTAACTGACCTGGCTGGTGTGCAGTGGGGCATGAACGCTCTTATACAAAGTTTGAGCGCTCTTATAGCTCTTAGAACCAACCTATGTATTAATTTCATAGATATCCTTTGATTAATACAAAATATGTTACAATTTATGGAATAATAAAATGGTATATCATAGAATACTCCCTCTCCCCCGAAAGAATGCGAAACTCCGTCATTTCGCCGAGGGAATGTACAATTTATACAATTTTTACCTTATTTTGGAGTTATATACTGTTTTGTAAGAGGATTTGAAGTGATGGGGAGTGCTTCAAATGCAATTTTTTGTGGTAGAGCTTTGTCAGTATAAACAATTTTCTCCTGGGTATAAGTACATTTCCGAGTTTCTATATCTTACCATACCTGAGCTTATTTGCTTATGTAACATCAATTTTGGGTACAATTTTCCATTTCTATGTACAAGATACAATTTGGCAAATAGTGTGCGATTTTGGCATTGAATGTTCAATTTAGCGTGCAAATTGAACATAAATGACAATTTTAGTGTGTAAATTTACAATTTCGCGTGTAATTGCATTCAATTGACAATTTCAGTATGCAAATATATAATTTTTGCGTACATTTGGCAATTTAAGTGTGCAAATATATAATTTTCGCGTATATTTGGCAATTTTAGTGTGCAAATATATAATTTCGCGTGCATTTGGCAATTTTAGTGTGCAAATATATAATTTCGCGTGCATTTGGCAATTTTTTGGTGTACAAATATATAATTTTTGCGTACATTTGACAGTTTTAGTATGCCAATATATAATTTGCGTTCAATTGATAGTTTCTGTATGTACCTATATAATTTTTGCGTACAGCTTGGATACACCTAGAAATGTTGATTTCTAAAAATCTGACTTTAGTGTATGAATTGGGTACAGACATACAGTATAATGTGCAACATATAATTCAAATGTAAATTGGATACAACTTACAATCTAGTGTGCAAACATGCAATCTTTGTGTGAAAAATTGGGTACAAGTGTACAATCTGGTTTGCAAACATACAATTTTAGTGTGCAAATTGGGTACAAGCGTACAATCTGGTGTGCAAATATACAATTTTAGTGTGCAAATTGGGTACGAGCGTACAATCTGGTGTGCAAACATACAATTTTGTGTGCAAATTGGGTACAAACGTACAATCTAGATTACACTATTCAATTTATGGGATTTGAGACAAATTTTTCCGAGGGCCGGAAAAACAAAGTACTTCATGTACAATAGGCTTGTTTGTCTCTGAGTTACTCATTGATTTTGCTATATGGGTGTATTAATTGGCAAT
Organism: Acholoe squamosa; assembly: GCA_949317995.1. Lineage (NCBI taxonomy): Eukaryota > Metazoa > Annelida > Polychaeta > Phyllodocida > Polynoidae > Acholoe > Acholoe squamosa. The sequence goes on from OX439037.1 coordinate 81,100,313, forward strand.
TTCGGCAGTGGGCCGCTGCTTAATTGACTTTTCCCCTAGCCTTTTGAGTATGTGTCCCTGAAAGAGATTTATTTGGTGAGTATCTTAAGTAAACATGTTTTATGTCAACAATTTTCTCAACAATTTTTTTTTTTTTTTTTTTTTCATTCATTTTTCCAACAATTTTCTTGGATACCTAAAGTGTGTTACTTTAAGTAAACCTTGGCATAGTATACAAGTGCTAGTGGGTACAAAAACTGTCTTAGTTATCTACCTGCATTCATGTATATTAATGTTAGATTTGTACAATTTTACAATTTGTAATTTGCAATTTCGCAATTTTGCGCGTGTATGCGCGCATTAATCATCGGTTTTGTGAGAATACCATAGATTTTCATATTATACATCAACAAGTGGCTGTGTATATAATTTTTTTCTAATACTTTGATAATTTCATTGACAGTGGAGGTGTGTCAGGAGTGAGATATGAGTCTCCTCCCTGGTGTGCTCATGCAGTGGTGGCACTTGAGGTGTTAGGTGCCAGATTTTGGCATGTGTCTGTGGCAGTGCCTAGCTTGGTGTCAGTGGACAGTTCAGGGTGGGGGGGGGGGGTGTGTGTGTGTCCATTTAAGGAGTGTGTGGCTGGTATTGGAGCATCAGTTCCTCTCTGGAAGTCACTGCTGTAGTACCATGGCCCACCTACAAGCTCTCTTTGCTCTGCCTGTCCCCCAGGTGATGGAGGTGGGGAGTCCAGCTAGGGCCCTGGTTGAGTCTAACCAGACCATCCATTATGGGTACATAGTGAGTAATTTCAAAGAGATCATTGAGCATGGTGATGTGATGGTCTGTAATTACTCCTGCCATTATTTCCTGGGCTCAGCCTTGCGTCGGGGGGCCACTGTGGCCCTTCTGACTAGGGCCTTGGGCAATATGGGTTTCTGGCCCATGGATTATAACCTAGGGCCGTGGGAGCGAGTGCTATGGGATTATTTGTTGGCGGCATCCCTCCTCGATCTTGCGGCATCCGGGAATCCATCCACGGCTGCCGAGTATGGACTGGGGATGCTGGAGGCCCGGCTCGCTGAGTGGGAGCAGGATCACGGCCATATGTATGGCTCGGACTCGGCCCCGGACTCTCCCATTGATGTTGAACCCGAGGATCTGTGGTAGGATCCCGACTGACTGAAACCTAGGGTGTAAAAACCCGCCATCCCAAAGGCCCTTTTCAGGGCCGGCCAATTGTCCGAAAAGTTCTGAATACTGTCTCTGATGTGTTGTCTCCTGGTGGTGGACTGGGGGCAGCCTAGGCTGTGGGCAGTCTAGGCTGTTTCCACAGTCACCGGGGAGGGCTGGTGGTTTAGAAAATTAGCAATAGTCTGCATGTTTGACCTTGCGGTCTCCTCCTGTTGTTCGTCAATAATTATATCTGTTGTATTTTCCAGTGCTGTCATGGTCACCGGGCTGGTGCCACAATCATTCTGGAGAAGCATGGAGTAGTACAGTCCTTTGTTTTTAAGGGCTGGTATAGTACTGAACCTAGTGCGCCAAGGTAGGTGTATCACCTGAGGGAGGTGATAAGCAAATTCTCCTCTCTGTGTTGTTATAACTGCTGGTCCATTCCAGGTAAATATAGCCTTAGGTAGTGGGAAGGTTTTAACCACTATATCCTTATAGGTAGGGGCAGCTGCTGATTTAATCTCATCAAATTCATGTGGTATTGGCCTCAAGGGTAGCGCGAAGTTTGAGTCTCCACAATATATTTTAAAATATATTGTGGGGTTTGTGCGCTTGGCCACATTTTTCTTGCCACAGTGTGTCTGTGCAAATTTCTTAAGGTATTTCATTATTCTGTAGGCTGAGTAGATGGTCAGGGTGAATAATATAGCAATTATCAGGGTGTGGGTTTCCTGAATTGTGAGGAAAGGGGTGTGGGTTTCCTCTGTAGGGGTTAGTTTGGTAGGATTCTTCTCTGGGAGCAATTTGTGTAGGGGCAGCTCGGTGACTAGTCTGAATGCTTTGGCTGTAGGCAGGTAGGCTACAGTTCCTCCTAGTCGGTATAGTTTGAGTAGTATGTATACTATAAAAATGTGAGCTGATATCCCTAGGATGAGTGCTAAGCTTTGGAAGATTGGATGCTCTGTAACTCGACGTAGGTATGATTCCTCGTAGCGCGTTTCCATTTCCTTATTAAGGTTGGAGGCATCTTTTAATACTGTTTTAGCAAAGGGCTCTAAATTTAGTTGAGTAATATCATCCATGATTGGATTTTCCTGTAGTTTTTCTAAGGTTCTAGAAAGGTTTACTACTGGGAAATTTGGAAGATTCTCTCTTTCATCTGGTTTGGTTTCAGAAATTTTGTTAAGTGCTGCCATGAATGGTAAATTAATTGTCTTGAGAATGTAATGAAATGATAAGGTTGAGTTACAGGGCAACCTTGTGTTTGGAAGAGAAAATTCTCCTACACTGATCGTGCACCCACAGGGTACACCTATGATTGAATAGGACTGGGCCTTCCGAGTTTCAGACGTTTTACCATGGCAGTTGATAAAGTAATGGGGTTCATTAGTAGTGACCAGATACTCATCTTCAGAAATGGAAATAGCATGGGTGGTAGGTGCTTGCAGTGGTGAAACTGTAAACTTGCAATGTTCCTTAATCTGTTGAGCCTGGTTAGTAAAAATGGCTACAGGGCATGTAGGCCTGTGTTTATAGATTCTACCATTTACATCTCTGCATACCTTTACTGTAGTACCTTCACATGCCTGCATATCTGCTGAGTCCAATTCGATGAATAATGATTCGTCGTAAGATACTGCTAGAAACTCAGTCGTGGTTTGTAGTTTGGTGACTCCTCTGGTGGGGGTCTCCTGTGTGTCTATAGGCATGGGTGATGTAATCATTTGGTACAGTTTGAAGGTTGAGGTGGTAGATTGTATTATAATGTCCAGATGAATATATATATGGTGAGCTGAGTAAGTGTATGAGGTCAGCTTCTGTGAATAATAGAAATCTAAGTCATTAATTGCGACTTGTGCTCCAGGGTGTGTAATCCTAAGTCTGTTATTAATGTCAATTAGGTATCTAGCAAGGTCTGAGGGTGGTACTATATCAGGGGTTAGGATTCCTGATGATAGCATCCTCAGGGCTGCATTTGTCCTTTGCAGTGATTGAACTGTATTCATTCTTGCTGCTATGATAATTAGTGCATCATTTAATACTTGCATTTTCTCCCTTTGAGTTTTCTCGTGCCTTGAATATGAGTCAAGTGACCTGGACATGTTAGAGGCCCACAGGTTGACGGTGTCACCTATGGTGTTGATTGTGCTGTCCAGTACCTTCTTATCTTGGATGTATGCTTTGACAAACTTATCTTGTCTGTCTGTGATCTTTTCAATGAGATTAGCTGCTTCCTGATCCTGTTTAGCAAATTTTCTTAGTATTTCATCTATGTTCTTGAGCTGTCCCATTACTTGGTTTACATCTTCTACTGTGGCTAGACCTAGCACACCGCGAAACAGGGGTGCTAGAAAACCCAGTATGGCCTCTCTTTTGGCTTTGTCCAATGTGTTTATGGGGTTGGATAAGAACAATTTGATGGAGGCTAGTGTTTCATTTATCTCCTTGTCTGCAATTTTCAGCAAGGTGTCTAGCTCCTTAGCTTGTTGGATAATTTGGCCAGAGGTATGATCTTGTAGAGTAGGAGTGGTCAAATGGAGTATTCTATCCCTTATGGATCCTTGGGTAACGGGTGCCCGAGGTATCTTGTAGGGAATAGCTAACAACAGTGTTGTGGTTGTATGTCCATTGACCAATGGTTGAGGGCTAGGTTTGAATACTACTCCTATGTTTTGTCTCACCACAGGTGTATAACCTGCAGTAAGTGGTTCAATAGTATATAATAACAGCATAGTTAGCAGTATGGGTGAAACTCTCAGTGTCCCCATGGTGCTTGTGTAAAGCAAGTTTGCTGTTTAAAGTCTTGTCAAATTTGTAGTGATTTGGTGCTGGTAAAGTCTAAGTGTATGGTGTAACACTTTAAATGAAGTGGTTCAAACTGTACCTTTGCAAGATTGAGCTGTCTTGGCAATATGTCCGGTGAGTCTATAGAGATTGACCAGTAAATGGTAAGGTCAGGTTGAAGGTGAAGTAGGTGTGTTCTTTATCCTAGTGCAGTCTCTCCTAATGGAGAAGTGGGCTGGCTAATTCCCAAGTGGGGTCCTGTAGACTTGTGTTCCAGACTGCAGCTGGATGAAGACTGATGGTGGGCTATGGTCCACAGTGCTTCTTATGTAGCCTACCCTACCCACATCCATTGTGGGCCTGGTATTGTTTCTCTGGAGACCATGCATAATCTCCAGTGTCTGCTAACTGTGGGATCTATTGTGTAGTCTGTGTACTGGTAATTAGCTCCTCCTGTCATCCAGGACAGCCATTCATGACCGTCTAGACAGTTGTCTGAGGGTAGCTTATAAGGTCAATTGATCTCTATAGACTGCTGTGTTGGCATAGCGCGCTCTTTCATGTGGGGATTAGGCTTTAGACACTCCATTGTGTTACCCTTACTCTTCTTAGACTTCATGTCTGCTTTACTTGGGGGGTCCCAGTCTTTGACCCTTTCAGAGGCAATAACCTACTGATATATTTACAAATTTGATTGGCTTTATATACATAGTAATTCATTATCAGTCACACATGTCTTATGTGTGGATGAAGAGAATTTGTAATACATTTTGAAAATCTTATGACTTTTGGTATCTCAATCTTGTTTCTAATTTCTTGAAACTGCACCACACCTAGATGTCTTTCTTAGTATGTGGTGTGCAGGCCTAGGCTTGATAGGGCCTATGCCTGTGGTTTCTCTTGTAAGGGTGATATCATTTTTGTTCCTTACAATTTTGCTGTAGTATTTGGCCTCATGTGGAATAAGCCTGTGTGCAAATTCATTGTTTCTGACAGCCACAACCTTTTTCAGTCTGTCTATGTGCACTGGTCTGGCCACCAATAGATTGGTGTCCAAGTTTTTGAGTTTGGCACTTGTCAAACTAGGTCTATCTACTACAACATATGGTCCCATAAAAAGGGGTTGAAGTTTCTTACACTCTGTATTGGTCAGGATTCTTGGTATGTTTAGGTACACCATGTCGGTGACCTTGATTTCCTGTGGTGTAAGTTTCTTATCATACCTATCCTTCCTTTCCTTTTGTAGCTTGGCGACCCTTTCTATAGCTTTCCTCCTAGAGGTATCTTGATTTGTTATCATGTTGGCTACATGGTCTGCTACGGTGGATATGTCTTCCTGTATTCCCAGCCCTAAGTCCATTGGGGTGGCTGGGTTTCTTCCATGGAGTAGGAAGAAAGGGGTGAATCCTGTGGTTTGGGATTCAGTGTTGTTTAATGCAAAGGTTATGGGTTCAATAAATGAATCCCAATTGTTTTGGTGCTTTGAGCAGAATGCTCTGAGCGCTGTGCCTATGCTAGCATTGAATCTCTCTACAAGCCCATTTGATTGTGGCCTGTATGGTGAGGAGAATTTATGTTTGATCTTGAGGTGTTTAGTTAACTTTGTGAACTTTGCACCTGTATAACATGTCCCATTGTCTGTTTGAAGAGTGGCTGGTGTTCCATGATGACAAATTATATTCTTGTAGAACTCTGCTGCTGTTGTTTCAGCTTTTAAGTCAGTAGTAGCCCAAGCTGTTGCATATCTGGTAGCATAATCTATGCAGACTTGTATATGTTTGTTTCCCCTGGCAGTTGTGGGAAGTGGTCCCACCGCGTCTAGGTTTAGGAACTTCATTGGTGAAGTCATGTACTCTCTCACTGTCATTGGTGTTTTGTGTGAGTGTACTTGCCTTTTTGCTGTGAGGCATGTGTGGCAGGTGGAAACATATTTTGTTGTGTCTGCTAGCATAGACTTCCAATATACCCTAGGTCGGAGTGCTGACAGCATCCTACTGGAACCAAGATGGCCGCCAGTAGGTGAGTCATGGAAATACTGTAGTGTACTTGTTACCCATTGCTGTGGTATAACAATTTGAAGTGGTACAGTATTGGTTTTTCTCCAATTTATGGGGCATATATGGACTAATGTACCATTTACCAAGGTGTATGTCTGGCCTTGGTTGATGATTCTATTTCCTTGTGCCTTTGGTGCAGGCAAGGTCCCATCCTCAAGATATTGTATGAGGGGCAATAGGTCCTTGTCTTTCCTTTGTTCCAAGCCAAGGTTTGTACCTGAGATGGATGTGTCGGGAATCTGATCCAGTAGTTGATTTATATCTAGCACATGTTGTTTTATTCTGTCTCTTTCTTTTTCTTTTTCATCGACTATTGGCCTATCTTGTGCCTTTTGTTGGGGTGTGTCACTCTTGTTTTGGTGTGTAGGCTCCTTTGGAGGGCCTATTCTCGCCTTGATGGGAGTGGCAACCTTTTTCTTTAAAGGCACAATTTGCTTTTTGTCAATCTTCTTTGTCTCAGAGTTCTTTGACTTAGTAGATGCAGTGTCTTTTGTGACATTGTTCCTGGCAGGTGGGGTTTTGGTAGGTTTGTTTCCTGTGACCTTTTTCTCATTTAGAATAGTTTGTGATTGTGTGGGGGGTTTTGGTGTGCCCTCCTGAATCATTTCTCTAGTCTTTGAGCGTGTGGTCATAGGACACAAATGGTTTGATGTTTCCTCTCCCTGCATTGGTTCAAAGAATCTGACTGATTTAGAAGTTGCTTGAGTAATAGCATATATTGTGTCTTCTGGATCTTCATCATCTGAGTCAGGTGGGGTGAAGGGTGGCTCCTTAGGAGTTGCCTTCAGCATCTGATTGAGTGATGAGAATTCAATAGGCTCGAAGTCATTATCTGGAAAGAGTTGTGAGTATTCTCTCTCACAGTGGCAAAACACATAGTGTGTAGATTGCTTCAAGATACCCCTAATGGGTGTCTCTGGCCTTTCAATGGTGTTGGGTGGATCATCCCTTTTGAATGGTACTTTCTTTGTTACTTTTGCAAACTTGGTTCTACTGGCTGCTCTAACTCTCCTTGGTGGGGGTGGAGGGTTAGTCATGGGTCCAGAATCTGGGTATTCTCTTCTAGACATAGCATCTGGTGGTATGTTATCATCACCTTTCACATGTTGGATGGTGAATGAAAATTGTTGTATGTCTAGAGCCCATCTGGCCCATCTATGTGTGAGTCCTGTATTGGTTAATAGTGGGATTAGGGCTGCATGGTCTGTGTATAGTTGGAAGTGTCTGGTCTCTAGATAGTGTCTGAAGTGTAATACTCCATACACTACTCCCAGTAGTTCTCTCTCTGTTGTATTGTAATTTCTCTCATGTTTTGAGAGGGTTCTACCTGCAAAGGCTACTGGTCTGAGCACTCCTTCATTATCTCTCTGTGAGAGTACAGCTCCTAAACTCACATTGGAAGCATCAGTTGCCAAACTGAACTCTTTCTCATAGTTTGGATATCTGAGAAGAGCATTGGTACAGAGGGCATGCTTTAATGTTTTGAAAGCATTATCTGCCTCTTCTGTCCAGACAAATGCTTTGAGATGTGTCTGTAGATCATACAATGGTCTAGCAATTTGGGCATAACCTTTGATAAACTTTTTGAAGTATTGGCATAGGCCTGTGAAGGATCGGACATTTTTGACTGATTTTGGTGTTGGGAAGGTTTTGATTGACTCCACCTTTGTGGGAGATGGTTGTAGTCCCATGGGTGTGACTCTCATTCCCAAGAAGTCTATTCTGTCTATGAAGTATTCACATTTTGATTTCTTCAGTTTGAGTTTACCAACTCTTAGGCTGTTGAACACATCTTCCAGGTCATGGAAGTGTTGTTCGATTGATGGTGATAATACCAATATGTCATCTAGGTATGGTAGGGCACATTTGTACTTGAGTTTGTTCAGAATTAATGTGACTAGATGGCAGAATCCCGCCGGTGCCGTCGCTAAACCCATCGGCATCCTTTCATAGACATATTTCTTGTCATTTGCTATGAATGCGGTTTTATGCTGGTCCTCCTGTCTTATAGGAATTTGAAAAAATCCCTGTTGGGCATCTAGCTTACTGAATACTCTTGGTCTGAGTGACCCTATCATGTCTAGAGTGTCATCGGCCCGGGGTGTAGATAAGGCTTGATTTATCGTGTTCTGGTTCAAATAACGAAAATCTGTGACGAGCCGATGGCCTCCCGATGATTTTTGTACTAAAAAGGATCTGGAGGCCCAGGGGCCTTCAGCACATTCTCTCAGAATGCCCTGTTGTACTAGCCTTTCACACTCTTCCCCTATTGCGGCCTGTTTTTCTGGTGTTTGTCTATATGGTAGGAAATGACATGGTACTGCCTCAGGTTTTACATGTATTGAGTGTGTATACAGGTGTGTGGCACCAATGTCTCCATCTTTTCCTACAAATACATCATCATACTTGGTCAGCAGTGATCTTAATCTATCATGCTGATCTTTGGATGTGAGCACAGATTTTGGTGGAACATTCTCTTCCAATTCTGGCTCGAGGTCATGTGCCTCACTATGTATAGCAGCTATTTCAGAGAGTCTGATTGAGTTGGGTTCAGGGTCAGCATATGTGGACTCACAGTCTGAGTCTGTGTCACTGAATTGAGTTACATCCTCAGGCCGTATGGCTGAGATGGATTGATCAGTGTGTGGGGTTGTGTCTGACACCTGTTGAGGTTTCTCTAAATCAGATTCCTTGACTTCCTGAAATAGAGCTATGATGGCACCCTTTTTGACTTTATGTGGGCGCCTGCTGGTGTTGAGTAACACTAGGGGATGTTTGTTATTTTCCCTGGGGGTTACTGCTGCCCTTTGAACTAGATATGGGGCATTGTTATTTCTTTGGAGGTTATCTACTACTCCAGTTTTCCCTTGCAGTGATTGAGTAGATGTGACCTTACCCAATACTGCAAGTTCAGAGAATGGAGGGATGGTAAAATCCCTCACTGCCCTAATGGGTTTGAGAATTTGTTCAGGATCAACAATAAATTCAATTTGAGATTTTGTAGTGCTTAAGAAGTCTGTGCCGAGTACAACGGGCTGTGTGAGGTTGGGTATTACAGCAAATTGGTATTGGAATCTGACACCTTGGATTCTAAAGTTCAGCATAGCTGAATGTCTAACATGACACACCGATCCATCTGCCAAGTGGATGTTGATTTTTGATTTCCTCAGTTGGATATGGAATCTCTTTTGGAGGTCCATGAGGAATGATTGTCTGACACAGGTGATAGTAGCACCTGTATCAACCTAACATTGTACATCTGAAACATCATATAGATTTGCATTGATACAGCCATTTTGAAGAAGTACAATAGAAAGCTTGGTACTCTCACCTGTATCCTTTGATGATGAATCTGGTGGGGTGATGTGTATCACTGATGGACGTCTCTGTCTGTTAGATGGTAGATTTGCACTAGCAATTGTCTCTGGTTGGATCTTTGTTAATCCTGATTGATTGTTTGTTTTTGGGGTGTCACAGTGCACTGGCCCATCGGCACTGTGACATCCTAGTTTTCCTGGTTCTGTGGGGTGGTTGAGATGCTTGCCACCAGGAGTTTGGAGATTTGATCCATGACATGAGGTGGTATTTGGGGGTTACTCTGTTGGTTCCCTTGGTAACCTCTTGTGTCAGGTTTGTAATCCTCCCGGCGTGAGTTGGAACCCTGGTTGTATTGACCAGAGTTGCTGTATTGACCGGAGTTGTTGGATCTCTGGTTGTTGTAGGCGCCATTGTTGTTGTAGGATCCACTGTTGTAGTTCCTATGTGGACTCTGGCTCCTACTGTTGGATCCTTGATTATAGGATCCAGAGTTGTTTGAACCCTGGCTGTTGTTGTAGGATCCAGAGTTGTTGTAGGATCCAGAGTTGTAGTTCCTATGTGGACTCTGGCTCCTACTGTTGGATCCTTGATTATTATAGGATCTGCCATTACTTGGGGTTCTGTCTCTCCTATCACTGTATGAAGAGTTACCATTGTTGGAGTTGGAAGAGCTGTTGTCTTTCCTACTGTTGTGACCCCCCCGGTTGTTGTTGTTGCCCCCTCTACCTCTACCTCTATTGGATTGGTAGTTGGGGTCATAGTTATTTCCTCTGTATCTACCGGTAGGGTCTCTTGATGCAACCTTAGCTTCCTGTTGCCTTACATGGGCACTAGACATTAGGTTAACATCTTCATCTGCACTAGTGCTGATTTCCTGGACCTTTTTCTTAGTAGGCTGTGGGTTGGATTCTGCATCTCTTACCTTCCTAGATCTCTCTTGGGTCTCAACCTCTAGGGCTAGGTCTAGGGCTTGGTCAAAAGAGTCTATTTTCTTGTTCTCAAGAGCTACAGAGATCCAGGGCCTCATGCCTTGGGTAAATGCCTTGCTTAGGGTTTCATCACTCTGGCGTTGGGCATTACACACTTTCCTGAGATGGCATGCATAGTCTAGAACAGGTTCATCTATCTTTTGTGCACGGAGTGCAGTCCTTGAGATTATATTGTCTCGAGTAGCAAAATACTCTTTTAATTTATTCACTACATTGGTCCATGTCAACATATCAGGTGTGGCACTCTCCCTGAAGGATTCAAACCAAGCTAGTGCTTGTCCTTCGAGGTACTTGGGTAAATATGTTACCATGGTGTCACTGTCTGTCACTTTGTACTTATCCTTCAGATATTCTGGGAATTTGTGATCAATAAATAATGCTGTTGACATGAGTGGTGATGGGTGTGAAAAGGTTTTGGGTTTTGTTACCTCATGTAGCCTGATCTTTCTGTCATCCTGTTGTTTTCTGTCTATGAGTTTGGTCATGTTGGACACCATGGAGATTATGATGTCATCTTTGGATCCAGAGGCAGATGGTGTGACAACAGGTGTGATGGCAGGTGTGGGAGGTTGTGGGGTCTGGGATGATACCATCTTCATGAGATCTGCTATCTGTTGTTGTTGTCTCTCTAGGGACTTCCGCTGATCTTCCATGGCCTTCTGTTGAGCATCTATTGCTGCATTCCTCTCCGCCAGTTGTTGGTTGAGGATCCTCTCCCTTTCCTCCTGCTGGGACTTGTTGGTCTCTAGGGCAGTAACTGCATCTTGGATGGCCTTCTCATAGGCCCTTATCTTCTCAGCTGTCTGATTAGGTTGGGGGCCTTCATCGGTGTCCATGATGGAGGGTGTGGGGGAGGTGTCTCTGGAGGAGTGGCTGTCAAAGGCTGGAGCTGGGGTGGAGGATCTAGATGAGGGTGTGGATCCACCCCCTGAGGCAGATCCTTCTTCCCCTGAGGTAGATAGCGTGAGTTGGGCGTCCTGTAGAGATCCCTGGGAAATGTTGGATCCCTGAGAACTGGTTGTTCCCTGAGTAGACAGGGTGGGTGGTGTGGGGTCTACTGAGTGTGGGTCTGTTGTATTGGAGGCTGGTTTGCCTCCTGTGGGCCTCCTAGATCTTGGTGGGAGGGAGACCTCTTCAACAGGCCCCTGACTACGTAAGGTCTTTGTGTGTTGTTCTGCCAGCTTGACTGATAAGGCCTTGATGTGTGTGGTGGACCTCACTGACGTGTGGGAGACCTCACTGACGTGTGGGAGACCTCACTGACGTGTGGGAGACCTCACTGACGTGTGGGAGACCTCTTCTGACGTGTGGGAGACCTCACTGACGTGTGGGAGACCTCACTGACGTTTGGGAGACCTCACTGACGTTTGGGAGACCTCACTGACGTTTGGGAGACCTCACTGACGTTTTGGGAGACCTCACTGACGTTTTGGGAGACCTCACTGATATATGAGAGATCTTACTGTTGTGTGAGAGATCTCATTGATGTGTGGGAGATCTCATTGATGTGTGTGTGGGATCTCACTGATGTGTGGGAGATCCCATTGATGTGTGTGGGATCTCACTGATGTGCGGGAGATCTCATTGATGTGTGGGAGATCTCACTGGTATGTGGGAGATCTCACTGGTGACCTTGGTGGGTATGGTGTCAAGGTCAAGGTCACTGGGTGGGTGGAGTGGGTCTTACTGTGTGTATGCGGTACCAGCTTTAATTTACTGTGTGCATGATTGTTCCCAGTTGCGGTACCAGCTTTAACTTACTGTGTGCATGATTGTTTTTAGTTGTGTTACCAGCTTTAAATTTTATGAGCCTGTGAGGGATGGGATCTTAGTGGGATGTTCTCCACCACTTTGTCATACTAGTGATTGGCATGATCAAGTTGTCATATGAGAAATATCATATGGCTAGTGGTGTATGGAGTAAATACATCAGGCTCATAATAAATAGTGTTATTTCCAGTTGTCACTGGTTTATTCAGCTTTAGGCAACATGTAAGAAATATCAATCATACAGTAGTTAGTATGTAGGTAATTTGGACATACAGTAAACATACAGTAATTTATAAAGTATAAAGTTCAGTTCCACTCCACCTGTGAGGTATTAATAATACAATGTCCAGCATACTTCTAGGTGGGTTCCCACACCTAGCTCCTGACCTGCTGCTTAGAGGAATAATGTAATAATGGATAACTTTACCCTCTGGTGGAAGTCTTGAAGAAGATAGCCTCTGGCCACTAATGGTAGGAAACCAATGCCTGTCTAGCATAGTTTCACCATAGTGCAGTGGTATAGCAGGTAGCAGGAGATGACTGGAGATGTTACCTCTAGAGCGGTTCTTGGTGATGTGTGTTCCTGGAGGTGCAGACAGGCTATTTGTAGCAAATCTTGGAAAAGCACCTCCAGACTGACTGGAGCCAGCAGCATCTGCCTAACTCTACAATTGTTTGAGGGGACTCTTTCAAGTGTCACAGGGGGACAAAGGACCCCCATGGACGCCGCTATGGCCCCCATTGTCTTGGTCGGTTCTGCATCTTCAAACCCTCATAACTCGGTCGTTTATGCTTGTATAACCGCCATTTTGGGCATGCGCGGAGCTGAATGTGCCAAAATTATAATGCCCGCTGGATAGGCGCGTAACTCCCGCCGGTTTGTCTGTAGCTCACTCGGAGGTCGATTCAGTCTCCATGGCGTAACTTCCTTAATACTGAGAGTTCCGCCTTGATCTTGGGCTCATTCTGACCGTCTAATTATGGGCTTTCCATAGATATTTTGATATTTGACCTAGGTCGCTCAGGAGCGACGCTAGAGCGACCGGAAGGTTATGGCGTCGTGCTTATGTAACCCATTGTTCAGTCCTTAGAGTGCTCAGACACTCATGACGGCGTCAGTGGTGCTCAGGCACCCGTGACGGCCGGTTGCATTCACTTACAAGTTATTAATTTGTGCATTGAACCATGAGGTCGCACACTGAGACCCTCATTTTTATTATATTGTGCAGTGAACCATTAGGTCGGAGCCTTTGATGTCAGAGAGAGTGTTTGTAACTGACCTGGCTGGTGTGCAGTGGGGCATGAACGCTCTTATACAAAGTTTGAGCGCTCTTATAGCTCTTAGAACCAACCTATGTATTAATTTCATAGATATCCTTTGATTAATACAAAATATGTTACAATTTATGGAATAATAAAATGGTATATCATAATATACAGCAAAGCTGTAAGGGCTGATTGATCGGGTTTAAGACTCGAGAAATTGCTGACAAATAGTGAGTAATTACCAACATATATTGACTATTTGCTGACAAATAGTGCATTATTACTGACATATCTTGACTAATTGCTGACAAATAGTGACTAATTGCGAACATATATTGACAAACTGCTGGCAAACAAATAGTGAGTAATTACTAACATATATTGACTAATTTCTGACAGAAATTGAGTAAGCACTGACATATATTGACTAATTGCTGATAAATAGTGAGCAAGTACTGACATATATTGACTAATTGCTCTCAAATAGTGAATTATTACTGGCGTATATTGACTAATTTCTGACAAATTTTGAGCAATTACTGATAAATAGTGACTAAGTTCTGATATATAGTGACTAAGTAATGGCATATATTGACTGTTTGCTGACAAATAGTGAGAAATTACTGACAAATATTGACTAATTGCTTAGAAATAGTGAGCAATTACTGACATATATTGATAATTGCTGTTATATAGTGACTATATAAGTACTAACATATATTGACTAATTGCTGACAAATAGTGAGTAAATACTTTCAGAATCAAACACAAAAAGCCCTGGAAACACAAAACACCATACAGTGCAAACAGGGCTTGTGGTACCATGCATTGGCTGTCTCCCCAGTGGTTGCAGGTATTGATGTGTAAAGGTTATCAACAGTGATAACTAGCATTTGGATCTAAGATGTCTAAGCACCTTATCAAGCACTGGCTGCCTCCATTGAACAACTTGTTTGATTCTATAGGAAGGTAGGGGAGGGGTATTCCATTTCTATTGTTCAGATTCCATGTTTTAATGAATAATGTGCTATTAATCTATTTAATGTCAATACTTAGTCACCTGCCTCATATAGCCTACCCACCAGGTCATTGTTCAATTAACAGCTGTAGGTGCCCACAAAACATACAGGTAACGGAACTAATAATAGCATAAGGAGAGACTTTGGCAATGACTAGTACAGGCTAATGAGGTCGGAGCCATTGGGAGGTGTGTGTGTGGGGGGGGGGGAAGGACAGGATAGAGAGGACCGGGGGATAGAGACATGTACCTTAGGGCTGTAGGCGTCAGAGACAATTAAAACTCGTTTTGTACACTATGATATACTTTTAAATAGTGTACTTTGCCCTTTCATCATTATGGTGCATGAATGCAGCCCTGGTGAGTAATGGTAAGGTACTATGATCCCCACTATGGCAATGTATAGGCTGGTGTAGCAATGTTACTGAGTTTATAGCGTCATAGGGCTGCAGTACAGGTACTAAGAATGTAATATATAATGGATAGACTTGCACGAGTTGGCTTCAGGGGGTGATAGAAGCATGAGCCGTAGGCGAATGCTTCTATTAAACCCCATGAAGCCAACGAGTGCAAGTCTATCCATTTTATATTGCATTTATAACATGGTTTCCACCATTAATTCTAAGTATTTACCTTAAAAAATGATATAATCCATTCATTTCTTATGCGAGTCGACAAGACGGCCCTCCTCCATCTTGGTTTCATGTTGTCGTATGCTTAGGCTGGCGAACTCCTCAAACTTCAACTCTCATAGACCTACTACTGCGAACACGTCGAGACAGGGCTGTGCCAGTCTAAAATATAATCCATTCTGTACACACCAGGCGGCGGCACCTGTAGTGTTTACAGAACGGGGAAGAAGCACGGCAAGTCGCTCGATTCGAAAGTTTAATAATTTTTTATGTTAAATTCAGCTATAATATCAAGTAATCTACCCGACAGAGAGGTAAAATATGGTTTTAACTATGTTATGTCCAAAGGATTTCGCTATATTTGGTCTATAAGCTTCAAAAATGGAGAATTTACTTTCGTCTCGCGGTAGGTTTCAACATGTCCGCCCCGCTGTCTGCTCGCCGTTAATTTTGGGTGCTCTATCGCCAGATATAGGAATCGATATTATCCATTTTCGGCACTGAAAACTCTCTTACCGTGTTATAAAGTTTGCTAGGTGGTTATGGCTTAGTAGAACGGCCTCTATTGGGCACGGTACAGGTACTAAAATGTACCAATGAAGTGTTAACACCTACAGCTACATGTGTAATTGGTATTAGCTGTAGGCGTTAGGAGAGGCGTGCTGACAGGTATGTGTGGGCCCAGGGCAAGCCGTGACAAAAACAGTTAACTACGTACAACCCACCACCCCCCCCCCCTGTTGTTAAAAAATGATCACTTCCTTAGGTGCAGTGGATTGTATGAGGTGCAGCGGTAATAGGAGGTGTTATAGACTTGAACATGTCTCCCTGAAAGCTTGGAATAAGTAGTTTTGCTATTGAATTAGTAAAGAAAAAAGAATAGAAAACTGACTGGGCTAAGTCTACTCTGAACGATTTCTGTTGTTGTTCTATAGTACAAAGCATTTTGGCTGTTTCTGGATGGAGACGTCCTGTCCTGCACGATGTAAAATGGGCTGAAGAGATCAGGGTCTCTTAGCCCAAAAAAAAAACCAGATGAACATTGATACAAAGGCTTGTTTTCTATGTCTAAGATGGAAAAAGGAAGGTTAAAATCAGTGATACCAGACTGATATCAAAGGTGAACATTTGACTTTCCACATTAGTCTATCTTTATCATCGTCTGATGTCATGCAAATCAATACACTACTGTCTAATTGAATTTGTTCGATTGTCACCTTGACTTGTTATTTCTATTCAACCTCTTGGTAGCAGGTGTCCAGTGTGCTCCATAGCCTCAAGCTATTATTTCCAAGCATTTACTATCATGATAGCGAGTGTTTGGAAATAATGTAACCCTGACATACCCCCCCCCCCCAATGGATATTTCGAACAAATATATTTATAAAAGCTGCACCCTGACTTTCTCGGGGATGTTGAGGAATATTCTATAAGTCAAAAGAGGGATTTGGTTTGCAGGAGTTTAAAGTATGCCTGGATGGTTATCCACAATGTTGATGAGAATGAAAATTAACGAAGAGTGTACTTTTTATCACTCATTATGTGACAAGACATGCATGCCTTAGATAACTCTTTTGGGATTCTCTCTTCAGTCTATGGGGTGTTATAAATAAAACATATTTTAGGTCACCTCCTGGAGGGCCATTATTCTTTAAAGCTGGAAACTTACCTGAAAATTCACTCACCTTACATGAAAATGAAGAATACTCACCAAAACGTTATGAATAGGCTTCCTGGGGTTTTATCATCTGTATGTTTACAAGAATACATTAGCCGTCCGGGTTTTCTTCAGCCTTGATATTCTGGCCCGCACACACATACATGTACTCACACACTGGATTCTCCTGTCAGAGATAAGGGCTAAGGTAGGGGACAGTCTGGGGCATCTAGCCTTCCACACAAGAAAGCAACTATTCAACATACTACTGTATAGTAGCTGCCAACCTGTCGCACAAGATGGCAGCTGCCCAAGCATGTAATCCTGACAAATGAATGTATACCAACACACACACAGGTCAGTAAACACAATCTTGGGATAAATGTCGCCAGGAAACGAATTCAGAAAGTCTGGCGAATATATTTGATTTTCAGGTGAATTGAGTGTATTTTCAGGCAGGTTTCCTGTGTGTAAAGATGTAGTTCAATTCTAAAATTAATTCGTGCCACACTTTAGTTCCGGCAAACATTCTGTCTGGCAAGTTTTCTAGATGATATAGGAAAATAGTAAATTTGACATCCTAAGTTAGGTTTTATGTATTACACCATGCATCTTTCTGAAGAAACAATGCAAAGGCAGTAATCTCAGACATGCATGTTTAAACTTAAAGGGAGAATAAATCTAGTGCTGCCGAGTGCCAGAATCATAAACTAGCCAGACGTTTAGGTTGGTTAACTCGTTCAGTGTGCATTAAAGGCTACCCAGAGAACCCTCTTTTAGAGGTATCAAAAGGGATACCTCGGGAAGGTATTTCTCAAGATGGTACAATTAGACCTCTTCAAATCGTAGTGGAATTTCTTACTTTAATGCCATTACATCCCTGAATCTAGTGGTCACTAATGATTACACTGGTATGACTGCCCTACCAAAACCTATGTAATTACTACCCGGTACTTTGAGTGCTATAAAGTCATAGTGCATTTCCTAGTCACCTTCTCTAAATTTGAGGGTTTCAAATCGTAGTGGATGTGTCCAGTCGGAGAAATGCCCTCCAGAGTAAAAGGAAGTACATAGCGGGCATACATAGCGGCAAAAGGGTCACTTCTTGCAGAAGTGACCTGGCCCTCCATGGAGACGAATGTTGATGCCGGCGTGCTTCCCTGGGTGCCCAGCCTAACGGGGGTTCGGGGGCAGAGCCCCCGATCAAGGAAATATGCCAGAATCATCTGAATTTGAATTACATTCAGATGAGATCATCTGAAACTTAAATGGAAGATTATTATTCAGATGAGATCTCATCTGAAAAGAGTCAGAAGTGTGTGACAGCATGGTCCCACCACATCCCTGAGGAACTAAGGCGGCATGAATGTTTGTCTCCAGTGTGACGTCATTCTACTTCCGGCCAGGTCAAAATCCCAAGAAGAGACCCAGATGCTACATAGCGTGAGGCCAGGGGCACTTTCGTGCGACCCAACCTGGTTAACCGGGTGACTTGATCTGGTACATCCGGGGTGTAGCTGTGGTGTATGCCCGATGGGTACGGCTGGTCGACCGGGTTAACAGGGTACTAATGACCCCCTGTGAGAATAAGTGAGTGAGTAATAGATGTTTAACGCCATTTCGACAGCTAAGGTCATATTCATGGCGAGAACTACTTACACAATTTCACAGGGGAATGTGTTGGTGCCCGCGCATATGTGCACCACACACATCCTGAGGGGATAGAAAAGAGGAGAAATAGACCCTTTTAAGTGGGCTAGGGAAGCCCTCCCCCTGTGAGAGTCAGAGGAACTAATTTGTATGGGACCTTATGGGGATGGCCTTCATACACCAGTTTTAGTTGAATATAACCATAATTTTAAGCATGGGGTATGTCATATCATACCATAATGAAATGAGTTACTGAGAAGTTACAATTAATTTATTCACACAGGGGTAGACACATTACAGTGATGAAAGTGACCCTCACAGAAATTTCCTGAAATTTAAATGGTTAATCAAATGCCCTAAACACCCTTTTAAATTATTAAAACTCACTAAAAAAAAATATGTATACAATGACAGACAGCCATTAACTCACATTTACTTTCACTATAAACGACTTTGGTTGTGATGATACATCAGCCTATTAGCACTGCATGGGGGTGCATCATGCCGAACCTTTGGGATACATCAATCATTACAATGTCATGTACAAGGCCTCCAGCTGCCTTCTGTGTATCACCCCCTCTCCCCTGCACTGCTGTCCATTTTCACATACATTACCTAATGTAGGACTTTCAATAATGTTCTTTGATCAATCAATCTCCTTGTATCCGTAGTCTTGTACATGCTCTGTCTGTACAATCCTAAATTATAGTGTATGTACTTGCTGGAGGTGGCTACTACTAAGAGTGTCACAGGGTGAAGGGTGGTTTGTGTGGAGAGGGGTTGGGTGTCCAGAGTTGTCCACACCCTCCCACCTGACCTCCTTAATTCAATTATTAGTATCTGTGTCAAGGAATGTGAGCCCCTCTCCGCACTGGGGTTCACTGTGTCTGACTGTAGTACATGTATGTATACAAAACTAAGAGAAGCATATTACCATTCATACTTTCCTCTCATATAGAAGGTGTGTCAAGATGGGGTAGTTACTAAGTTAGGATGTAATAATACATGAGCATGTCATTTATTTAAGAGCAGTAGAGAGTCAATCAGGGGATTCTATTTCAGGTAGTGGTGAGGTTCTCATGTTGACTGGTGTGTATGTATCCAGCACTATGGGGTATGAATACAGCTGTCTGGAGATTTTGTTACACACAGCTTAAGGGGTTTCAGTAAATCCTGAGAGGGGTGAGGCTCAGTATGGGGAGCTTGTAGTGGGTGTCATGATTTCCTGAGGGGACTGGGTGTACATACACTGGGTATGGGTGGCCCTGACTGGGCACACTGCAGCCATACAGTGGGCCTGTTGGGGGCTATTATGAGTAAGGGACCTAACAATGATACATGTAACTTAACTCAAAAAACTAGAATATAAGCTCTAGAGACTGAATATTTACAAATATCTAATATTTCAATGACAGTTATTAAAAAGAATTATAGCCACTATAGTAAATACTATTTTACTGAAAGAAAAAATATAAAATACTTGTAAAAAGAAAATCATGATTTCAGGAAACTTCCTGAGGACTTTCATCACTGACATTAACACTGGACCGGTGGGCTATAGCCAGTAGTTTAGGCTGCGGGCAAGTGATTCTTTCTAAAAATCCTTTGTAATTGGCCATTTGGCCAGTAGAATATTTGAAAACACATTGCTATATACTAGACTGCTGGCTTGGGCGGCCAAAGGTTCAAAATGTTAGTGTCTACCCCTGTTCACACAATAAATACTTGCATACATTGTTACAAATATGTACATGGTGTTTCAGAAACAGCTCTTTCACACATGTAAAAAAAGAAATTTTAGTAATCCAGTATGGTTTACAACCAACAATTGTACTTCTCTGTACATTATTTACAACTAATAAAGAGTTTCAGGTAATTCAAACCCCATTTTCTATGGGGAAGTGATATGATTTTCATTACCTTTTAAATTGTTCTTTAACGTTTTGCTTTTGCCGTAGTAAGGCTGCATAAAATCGATTATAAGCTTTGCGGACAATTTTTCGTGGGTCATTTTTTGATGAAGGATGATGAAAAAAAGACTGCATGCGGCCGTTTTTAAGGAATGCAGGCGCTGTCCGCAAAAGCTGATTATATTTTTTACGCAGCCTAATGACTCAGTGGTAAGCCTCTGGGTGGAAAAATCCTACAGATCTCTATTGAAATGTGCTTCCCTGCTCAGCAAACTTTCAGATCTGGCCAACTTAAATTGCCTACACAAGAGGTGGTTGGTCTCACTATAAATAGATATTTAACATAAAATAGTCAAAATTCAGAGCCTCATACTAGTCATTACGGAGGTTTCTTGATCTCATACATACACAACACAACTGTACAATTACATCTTTAGCCTACACTTATCTAAAACAACACATATGAAAACTACCAAAATCTTTTTATTGAATAGTTCAGAAACTGGTCCTAGACAATCACCATTAGAAACTCAGCTGATTGACCTCAAACCTTTGGACTGTAAACCAATGCGTATAGGCCACACTCACATATAAGCCACACCCTGAATTCAGGGAAATCCTATGATGCTCCAATGAAGTGCTGGTGAGCAGACTCACCAGCACTTCATTTGTGAATCATGACAACCAATAGGGAGGCTAAGTCATGTCACGTGACTGCACATTCAGAGCACAGCATTTTATCCCCCGCAGGCTTGAAGGGTCCAGGATTTTTGTTTTGCCATCAGATATTTCTGGAAAGAATAGCCAAAAATATTCATATATGGTACCTAGGGGGGCTAATGATAATACAGGTATTTCAGTTCGAAACTAGAAAGTTTTTACAACATGGTTTATCGCGAGACTTAGGCTCCCTATGGACATAATGCACTCCTGCATCAGTGGCCCTTAAAGGGTTAGGACACCCCTGGGGCTTGATTTTTTAAAAGGTTTAGCACGGTTCTGTTGTATGATATCCTTACCTCTAAGTTACACCCCAAACTCTGGGAAAAAAACATTCATGGGTCCATCCTCGTAAAATTATTATTACAAGCCGCACCATATACACAGGGTATTACAGTAATACTTTTAGGGTTAGAACACAAGGCAGGGGTCTATAGTGACAATGAACATATAGAGTATTATTACTACTGGGAATGGCAGTAAGCATCTATAGACGGTAGCAGCAAGATAGGAACATTGTAAACTCACTTCTCTCTGGTTGCACTTTGATTGTACATCACATTAAATTAATTTGTACATCATAGTATATCAATTTACTTTGATGGTACATCAGATTGAATTAGTTCACTTTGATTTTACAACACATTTTTTACAGGTTGACAACATTTGTGGAACACATTACATCACAAAACATGCACCTTACTGAGATTTACTTCTTTTACTTTTTTTAGTACTTCGTTGATATGTGACATATCGATTATTAGCTTTTGCACACGTGGAACACTGTAAATGATAAAAAAAAAATTACTGCCGTAAATTCTCCCGTATAATTGGCTTCAAATAACCTACACTGCCCAAAATAAATAATAAGATTGTAATCTTTGATCATTATCACATACCAGTATTTTACCAATAATCATTTTGGCTGTCGGGATGTTGGGACATGATCAATAAATACACAGCTAAAAACATTAATTTGATTTTCAACATGATAAAGTTAATGTATACCCAAAATGTGAGAATTCCGTCCGTGGATATACTGATTATTGTATCACTGAGTTTTAGCACCCTGGCCGGTGCGCTTTAATATTAGATCGAATACCACAAATTTATTCAGAACTTGGTTCTAAAACACAG
The DNA here is from genome assembly GCA_949317995.1 of Acholoe squamosa. Classification (NCBI taxonomy): domain Eukaryota; kingdom Metazoa; phylum Annelida; class Polychaeta; order Phyllodocida; family Polynoidae; genus Acholoe; species Acholoe squamosa. The sequence goes on from OX439037.1 coordinate 81,122,376, forward strand.
CAATACAATACTTGGTAATAGTGATTCATATATAGATAGAACTAAACGACCGTGGTGTACAAGGTGGCCGATCCACCACGAGGGGGGGGTCTCCCCCGAGGGCGTTAGCCCGAGGGGGAGACTCCCCCCGAGGGGTGGATCGGCCACCGAGGACACCAGGGGAGTTTAGTTCTATATTTATTTTATGTTTTTAGAGTCTTTAATTAACTGAAAATTAACAAAATTTGTTACCGTAGTCCCCCGTACGAGCGGCGGTCCGCCATTTTGAATGTTTACATGTACCCAGAATGAGGCTGCAGTGGTGGATCGGCCGCTGTGGTGGATCGGCACACGTTACGCCACTGGGGGTGTGCGGATCGGCTCCATAATGCTATCTCTACGGGACGAAGTTATTCACATAAAATAAAAACATTTGGTCATAATTCAAAACTCGTATCATCTGTTTATATCTGGCTTGAGTGGCAATTTATATTGGATAAGCCAGCCTCCAACACCTATGCCATAAACAGCCAAAGCCCAGGCCTGGAAACTGGAGCCAAAGATGAAAAGAAACAAATACGCTGGTGTGACAAATACGACTATACGGTCTGAGATATAGAACCGGTTCTGCCAGAGAACGGTGAAATAGACGACATATAACGGTGGGACAATGATACAAATTATGAGCAACTCAATGATGCCGGTGAGAAGGTTGATGAGGGTTCCGTTTGACCAGAACGCCGAGCTGTTGACGGCGGTGGTGGCCAGTAAAATGAGCGATGTGATGAATAACATAGGCGCTGAGTTGTTGCGGCGGGAGAGCTGTGAGAGAAGTAGATGGTCTGGTTGCATCAGAAGCAGCACTGATGACGTGATAATGCACTGAGAATAGAAAAAATAGACACAGGTCATTTTAGAGATTTATTTCATGCTGAATTTAATAGTGCCATAAGTTTAACCATAAGCTTTGGATGATAATCCTTATCTGTATTATATGGCCTCTGCCAGCACCCAAAATGTCCATATAACCACAATAAATGACTATTTCCTATTGGCTTGAAAAAGCAAAGATACTTCTTTCACATAAATTAAATACAAAGTCTCTTAAGCAACAAATCAAGACCAAACATTACACAATTCACAACATTCATGGATATTTGATAAAAATGTCCGCCAATATCCAGCATTATGGGTCATTTGCCCTTGGGCCGATATTAGTATCTAACCCGGCATAACGTATTCGTTCTAATAAGTGCCCTGGTGCGGAAAATAAATTGTTAGATGCTCAAAACCTAATACACAAATTAAGGTGAAAATACTACCATAAAACCTCTTTCAGATGCTTCTGATATGGGTTTATGGTCCAATAAAATTGTTCTTCTCACTTTATTTGTTGAGCAGTGCGCTTATGACTCAAAATGAAGGGGTGCACTTAGTAGAGCAGGTGCACCTTTTAGAATCAATACGGTAATCCTGTATAAAAACACAGCGGTATCAATACATACCCATATTTCCCATAGCTGTGTGCCGCAGCAGGCACACAGTAGTACATATGCAGTGACGGCAGCTGTGTTCCCAATCACTGCGAGGCGGTTCACCTTGCCGCCACTCGACATCAAGTCTACATGCTGAAACGTGAGAGAGAAAACCACTTTAATACACTGCTAGAGTAATATACTATTCAGCCCTCCCAGAACCCACTGTGCACCAGAGGACCAGAGATGTACTGTGACGTACCCCGTAGAGGAGGCTCCCAAAAGTTAGGCTGATGCTTACATCACTGACTTTCACTTGACATCTACTGGCTTTAACAGATAAAGGTATCAGTAAACGCTTGTATATAAGCCACTGTTTATTGAACTATTTCAGAGATGGAAGTGACTGAAATGGTCAATTTAAGCCCCTAAAATACGTGGTAGGTCTTAAACAGGAACATATTGGTTTTCAGAACTTGAAAATCCCTGAAATTAGGGAAAACCCAAAAGACTTCCATCCCTGCTATTTCCAAGGCTCAGGTGTGGCGTGTACCACAGTAAATCCTCTTGTATACGCCGTGGCTAGTATCAGAACCCAAATGAACTTGCAGCTAATAAGACGTTCTCAAAGTCTGGGTTCGGCTTATACAAGGGTATATTACATTATAAACATTACTAAATTATCACTTTTCAAGCCTTGGATTAGGCTTATAGCTACTCCGAAAGTCGGGGTGCGGCTTGTACAAGGGTGCGGCTCATATGAGAGCATTTACGACTGTAGCTTCCTCTCGAGGTCTACGTATTGCTTTCATATGGGCGTGGTGTGGCATTATGTACCGTAATCTCCCGCGTATAAGACGCGTCCTCTACGCCAAACAAAATGCTGGGCAGTCTTATAGGATGTACTGAAATTGGGGGTGCGTCTTATACGAGGGGTAATTTTACTATAGAAATGTACTCATCTTGCAAATTCCATCCTTAAAATGTGCGTCTTATACACGAAAATGCATGTGCTGAGTTTGGGGTGCGTCTTATACGCGCAGCGCGTCTTCTACGCAGGAGATTACGGTAATTCTAACTTACGTGTTCACGATAAGCGTGGAGTTTTAGAACCAGAGCTACGACCATGGAGGAGCCTGCCGCGACAATCAACGACTGTGAGGGTACTTCTACGTCATCCAGCCCTTCATCCACGATACAAAGTCCTAAATTACACACCGCGACTAGGATAAGTCTGAAATGTAAAAGATGGTCTGTTGAAAACATCAGGAATGAAAATAACTTTCTCTCTCTCTCAAAAAAAGAAAGTAACAAAAAAACAAACAAACAAATAAAGCCACTTTAAATGGAGACCCCTGAACAGGGACACGGCACTGGCCTGTATAAGCACCGAGTCTTTGAATGAGCGCAGGTCTTGAATAAGCACTGGGATACAGGAACAATAAATTGAAATATTCACTATAAACTAAATCTTGAATAAGCGCCGGTCTTGAAAAAGGGCTATATTGAAATCTGTACACACAAAAAATACCAGCAAAACACGCCATGATGATAGAAAAAGTACTTACAGTGCTACAAGTTTAGATTCCAACTGTTGGACTTGTCTCCACACAAACAGTCCTAAGCACACCAACGCTGCCGCAATGACGCCACTTAGGGCGAGGGTCACCACCGAGACGTCACTCGCTACCACCTGGCATGAGGAAGGGCAATAGTCATCAAATGACATTAACTGTATTTTAAGGGTTGCAAATATGTGCCCATTTGCTGTGCTACGGTGTCATGCCTACCTTTTTAGGTGTCAACCCCGTAGGGTCACCATGGTTGTACTCTTAACCCTTCAAGGGCCGTTATAACACAGCTGGGCATTCTGATTGGCTGATTCACTGTGCATTATCTAGATGTATAATGCACTCCGAGTACAGGAGGTTAACTTCATCTCACCTTTAGACTTCACAATTTATATTCATGTGTTGTCAGGAGCCTGATGGGTGATTTTCCTGTGTTATAACGGGAATAATGCACTTGGTCATGGCAGTCTCAAAAAAATATTCAAAGTCTACTTGCATAGCCTATAAGGCCCCTTGACATCTCAATACAGTCCCACAGCCATGCCCCGTGCATTATTCCCTAACTAATACATGAATGTAGCCCTACTGATTTACTCACCACGGCTACATTCATGCACCATGCTGACCCTACGGGAGTACAGGGTGTATACACCCTCAGAGGCTCAGCATGATGCTCCAATGAAGTGCATGTGAGTTTGCTTGCAGCACTTCATTGGAGCATCATGCCGACCAATGGGCATGATGCACTCCGACATCAGTGGCCTTAAAGGGTTAATGCACAGGACTGCCCTAAAGTACAATAAGGCTGGCTGGGTTCAGTAACCTTTCACCAAAGAATCCCAAAAATAGACTGCCTTAGAGGGGCTGACACTATTTCCTGACCCCCCCCCCCATTCAATGGAAGTCTGTGACTATTTAAATTGATAAGATATTGTGATAATATGATACCATTAATGTTTTTATACAAATTTTCCCCAGGAGACTTAAATGAGACTTCTAGATAGGAGAGCTAACAGCTTTAGTATTTGGAAAATGTGACTACATACCCAGTAGTTCACTACTACCCCGAGCGGCATGCCGAGAACGATCGCGATAAGGGCCAGCGCGAGGCTGGACTTTGTGAGGGATGCCATCGGTATGAGGAAGAAACAACTGACAAGGTTTACGATGACCAGCCACTTATTTAACTCCTCCCTGGAACAATAATTAAAAGGGACATTAGCTCTTGGCTTTAACTTAAGGGCTGCTAACACAGGCGTGCATCATGCCCATTGGTTGGCATGATGCACCAATGAAGTGCTGGCGAGTCTGCTCGCCAGCACTTCTTTGGTGCATAATGCTGACCCTCCGGGGGTGTATCAACCCTGTAGGGTTAGCATGAGGCATGAATGTAGCCCTGGCGAGTTACTCGCGAGGGCTGCATTCTTTCATCATGACGACCAATGAGGATGATGCATTAGCTGCCAACACCAAACCATCTCCTGATTACTTTAGACCCAATTTACTTTTTAAACAACTGTGCCTACATTTAATTTATTCAGCCTAACGACTGCAAATTCAAAAATGAGTACAAAATATTACACTAGAACTAACCCAACATTCTATTCCTCAATAAGTGTATAACCCCTCCTTTTGGTCAAAATATTAGACTAGACATAACCCAACATTTTCTGTTTTTGAAGCCCAAATAAACCCCTAGACATGAATTAAAGATATTTCATAGAAGTGTACTCTGCGCTAATTAAATTGAATACAGTAAACTTAAGTAATATCATGTATACACTATTGAATTCTCTGTAGAAGGAATCATACCATTCAAGGACTGGCTCCGGTTTGAGGTGGAAGAGGACGACCGACATAACGACTGCCGTCGGTCCAACATGACTTAGACCAAACCATCCAGTGACTGACTCCGCCTGTAAACTGAGCTTCACCGACATGGCGGCTGCCAGTAGGAGTCCCACGGCTGTAAATACAGAGTAGGGATATTGTAAAAAGAAAAGGCGAGGAAGGAAAATTCAGATATGCCACTTGCTGTTTATCCTAATTTTCTCAATTTCCAGTAGGAAATGCTTCAAGGAATTCGGAAATCCTGAAAAGTTAGGAAAAGTGGCATCTTTGAAAATTATTCATACATGCAAACTCCAGATGTGATAACAAAATACTGAGGCCTTAAAAGTGAAGAGATCCTTCCTAAAAGTGTTATTCATAGGAAAAATTGGGAGGTCTGGGGGTATCTCCCCCGGAAAATTCTGAATATCGAGAAGCCAAATGGTGCATTCTGGTTCTTTTTGGGGCTGATACCCTTGTATTAAAAATTTTCTTCCGCCCCCTCTTGAATCCAAATTTTTCCTCCGACCCCTCTTAAAATCTACCCCCACCCCAAAAATGAAAAGGAGAGAAGCGAAACAAAAAGAAGGAAAAACCACTCCTTCCCCAGTTGTTACAAATGACATTTATCTATCCCTACCGGTAAGGTCAGAGAAGGTGGGTTCCATGCCGAAGATAACAATGAAGCACTTGTGAAGCAGGACGGGGATGGCGAGGGTGAGGGTGAGCAGGCCGCCCAGCATGTAAGTCAACCACTGTCGGAAGGTAGAGTAAGGTGTTAGCGACTCAATATCATGCAGTAGATATATAGGCAGCGGTTCACGAGATTTACTCCACACTGACTGTTTCTTCACGAGTAAGCCTCAAAGCAGGATTCCACAAGGCGGAGTCGAGTGGAATCCTACTTTGAAGCTAACAAGTGCAGAAACATTCAGTTTGGAGAAAATCAAGTGGATCAATTTCATGTATTCTTGGTGAAACCCCTCCAAAATCACTTTTTAATAATGGGTTTGAGGCTATTTGATGACGTGATAATGGGGAATGGGACCATGGAGTATACGATTCAGTTTCTTCACGCCCATGTCAGGAATGGGTGTTTCCATACAAATCTGTAGTAAGGCTCGTTCCTAATATGAAATAAGTATTAAATTCTCTCGTATAATACCCGAACACAAATAAGAAATTGTCTTATAGGAACAGCCCAAAGTCAGGGTGCGGCTTATGTGAGGGTATTTAGTACTATGGAACAATACTAAAATGCAAATTTTCAGTTCCTCAGTGCAGCTTATAGCTCATCCACCAACTCAGGGTGCTGCTTATACAAGAGTGCGGCTTATACGAGAGAATTTACGGTGGGTATGAACTTCAGAAGGATCAGAAACTTGTATCGAAATTTGATAGCAGGCAAGATATATACAACAAAGTTTCCCAAAACCTTTTCCCAATATATATGTACTTAAGTTGATCTTTCAGAAAGAATGATGAGCACTGGTATTACCAATTTTGTTGGTTATAGACCATAGAATAAGCAAAGCTGCAATTATGGACAGAAATGAAAGTATTGACGCAGGAAACTCATATTTCCATATTTGTTGTTCAATTTTGGAACATTTCAATTTATATTATTCAATATTAGAACACTTTTGATCCAAGCTGCTGAAATTAAAAAGAAAAGTCTACCTTCTTGAAAGTAACGGTTCCTCTTTCAAAGACAAAGGCATGCGTGAATACGAGCCCGAGCAGTAGAGTGGAGGCGTCCTCGTACAATACATGATCAGGCGCTGGCAGTCCGTGGTGTATCGTGGCGTCAAACACATTGTTCAATTTGGTCAGGTGTACAGCTATAGACAGACACGCTGGTTGCCATGACAACATGTTGGCATGGTATAACCTGAGGAAATAATAAACGCATACAAAACCATGGGTCATAATGTATATTAAATCTTGTGTATAAGTGGTAGCATATTCACGAACAAGAGGCCTCCTGTCGCTTGTAAAGAATAACAACTCTTACTGTTACAGCAGCACAGGAAAGACTGGTCCACTCTTCACTTTTTTAAAGAATCAGGCAAACTTGGGGTATACCTTAAACATGAAGATTTTAATCTAGATAACAGTAATGAACCCCCAAAAATAGGACTATCGGCACTTTTTATCATGTTCCTGAACTCAGGGCGTGTCTTGTACTTGAGGTGTGCCTTATACATGGGGTGTTACTGTAAGAGCCGCTTACCTGAGTACAGTATAGATAGCGACCACGGCGCTGAGCACCAGTAACGATGTAAGATAGTGACGACCGGTCCACAGCAACTTCTCCGCAGCCACTAGTCCTATGAGTGATTAGTCAGAGAAATGTAGATGAAAATGGACTGTGTAATATTTGTAAGAAGGCCCCCCTACTTTTGGAAAGGTAATAGCATTCTACGAAATACGAATAATAAATAAAAAGGGGCTTACAGATGGGGATTATAGTAAGCCAATTCAACGTGACTGCTTCATTATATCAAAGGTTCATTCAGGATTTGAATCATTGAACCAAATCATTACGATATATTTTTTCTGTTAACTCTTGAAGGGCCGCTAATGCATTAAAGTATCAAGCTCTTTGGTCGTCATGATGCACCAATGAAGTGCTGGCGACTCCAACTCGCCACCACTTAAATTGAAGCATCATACCATGTCCGACCCTTTGGGAGTGTATCAACCCCATACTAGGATCGGCATGATGCATGAATGTAGCTCTGGTCATTGACTCACCAGGACTGCATTCATGTATCATAACCATCAATGAGCACGATGCATTAATGCATTAGCAGCCCTTAAAGGGTAAAAAATTGAAAGACATGCATTGGCACAGAGGGCTCAGGGCGACTTTTCCCGCATTTTTTGAAAGGCTTCCAAAGCGTTTCGAACCAAATAGAAACAAAGAGAGAAAAGTCCAGCCCGGAGGTAAACCTATGGAGGACTGGATTGGAGAAGATATTTTTATGAAATGACTTTTTTCTTTATTTAATTTTGTATGAACTCATGGATGGATTTTTGAATTTTTTTCTTTACTGTAACTAAAGACTGATATATATGGACTACTCATGTATGGTACTTTTATTTGTTTACATGCTTGTTTTCTTGTATAAAATTGAGATTGAAAATTGTATAACTGACTTTTTTCCAATGCCACCACCTACCCGGCGGTATAGACTCAGGGTGGTCCCTGAGCCAATTAATGACTATAGGCAATGGCTTACAACTCACCGACTGTTTGGATGACCACGAGCCAGCCCAATAACGCTGTCCGACAATTGGTTGAGGCATATACACAGGCGACACAGAGCAGGGCATTTACAAACAGCAGCATCTGGACACTGTTAATGTGTACTACACTGCCCTCCAACCACAGACTTAGTGTTAAGGAACATTGAGTCAGACTGTGAAAAATCGATCAACTTAATTCCACGTTCTAACATTCACACCAATGATATGCTCCTTCTTGGGACTCTAACCCGATTACCTTCGGCGACCCAGGCCAGGGTCCCTCGACAGCGTGACTTTGACTCAGGCTCACTCTACAGAAGCTGTGGTTCACGTAGTCAACTGCAGCAGGTTTGATCATGTATCAGTTCATAAGTACTTAAAAGATATACCAAAATATATTTATAAGGCATGACACTGAAAAGGATACTCTAGTTTCCATGGCAACTTTGCAAATATGAATGCGTAGAGACTGACGAGAACAAGGGCCGCTGCCGCACTCTTCAACTGGAAGGAGAGGTTAAACAAGGATGCAAAGGTAATGGATACAAAGGTAAAAGATGCAATTATTATGAAGGCTTAAGGAGGTTTAAGATGACCTCTTGAAGATTAAATATTGAAACCTTTCCATTAAAGTACAAAAAGTGTACCTGGAGAATGCATGTAGACCCATAGAACCTAGAAAACCCATTCAACTGTGGCCCTTCCAACCCAGTAATCCTCATTACTGAATAAGGTCTGGCTGAAGAGATTTCCCTACAGCCAGTTATAGTCTACTAATTGTCTCTCCACCACTCTAAGCTGTCCAAATTGGATGTGGCCCGGCAGTTATTGGGTAGACATGCTTATACCTTCTGTCAGGACAGCTGGTTGACAAGTACTATATAAATCTATTATTGGAAACCAGAAATGGCATGTGGCAAGTCTAGTATCCGCGTAGGTGCTCATTTGAATATATGACGTCATGTTGTAAGGACTTCTAAAGGGCAGGTTCCACATTTCATTATTTCACACAAAAATTGAAAGCTTAGAAATCAATGTTCTTACTACTTTTGGTTGTGTCAAGCATTTATGAAGAATAACTTATGAAAACATGATTCTTAGTTGCTAAATTTAAAGATTTGGTATTTATATTTGTGCCCATGAATAATTGCTGACAAATTGTGAGTAATTACTGACATATATTGATGAATTGCTGACAAATAGTGAACAATTAATAACATTGACTAGATGCTGATAAAATGTAAGTAATTTCTACCATGTTTTGGCTAATTTCTGACAAATAGTGAATAATTACTAACATATATTAACTAATTGCTGACAAATAGCCCATAGATTCTGACATATTTTGACAAATACCAGTCAAGGCAAGATGCACAATTGAATCAATGGCTATTTCTCTGTTATATATTGACTATTTGCTGACAGATTGTGAGTAAATTTATACTGACATGTATTGATAATTGCTGATTATAGAGTGACTAAGTACTGACATATATTGATTAATTGCTGACAAATTGTGAGTAAATACTGACATATTTCGACTAATTGCTAACAAATGGTGAGTAATGACTAGCATATATTGACAAATTGCTGATAAATGGTGAGTACCGGGGTAATTACTGACATATATTGACTAATATCTGATAAATTGTGAGTAATAACTGACATATATATGGATTCAGTGTTGTTATATAATGACTAAGTACTGGCATATATTGACTGATTGCTGACAAACAGCTACTAACATATTGACTAAATGCTGATAAAATGTAAGTAATTTCTACCATGTTTTGACTAATTTCTGACAAATAGTGAATAATTACTACTAACATATATTAACTAATTTCTGACAAATAGTCCATAGACACTGAAATATTTTGACAAATAGTGAGTAATTACTGATATAAATTATATTGAATAATTGCTGACAAAAAGTGAGTAAGTAATATCTATATTATATTGAACACTACGAAGATACTACATAAAAATGTCTAAGGATAGGGCATTGCCCTAAAATGATCTATGGGCAACTCTGTTCTATGTGCTATGCTAAACTATGCTTTAACTAATTGCTGACAAATAGTGAGTAAGTACTGACATATATTGAATAGTTGCTCACAAATACTGCATTATTACCGACATAGGAGGAGGTACTGGCATATATTGACTGAATGCTGACAAAAAGTGAGTAAAATACTGACATTTATTGACTAATTGCTGACAAATTGTATGTAAATACTGACATGTGTTGACTAATTTCTGATATCTAGTGACTAAGTACTGACATATCCTGAATAATTGCTGAAAAAGAGTGAGTAATTACTGACATATAGACTAATTGCTGACAAATAGTGAGCAATTACTAACATATATTGACTAAATACTGATAAAATGTACATACTGACATGTATTGACAATTGCTGATATAGAGTGACTTAGTACTGACATATATTGATTAATTGCTGACAAATTGTGAGTAAAATTATACTGATATATATTGACGAATTGCTGACAAATAGTAAGTAAATACTGACATATGTGGATCAACACAGGAAAAGCTACACCCGCGCACCCCCTTGCGGGCGTACCTTTTACTGTGTTGATCCACATATATTGATTAATTACTGACAAATAGTGAGTACTTACTGCTATATATTGACAAATTGCTGACAAATAGTGAACAATTACTAACACGTGACCCATCCTAACAAAATGGTACTGAAGTCGCACATTTAGAAGCCTAGATATAGGCTTCTCAAGTGGTATAGTGTCAAAAATATCAGATTTTTTTAAATTGATATTTTAGCATTTTTCTAACCTATGGGTAGATATTTTTCAGGATCCTTGCTTACTAAACGGAAGTTAAGCTTCAAATGCCTGATAGACATAGCCATAGTGTTCTTGGATATATAGAATTACATAGGAATTACATAGGATTCATAAATTATCATATGTTTAATATGTCAATTACCTCAGTTTAATCGATTTTTAATTCATCCAACTGAATTTACCGACGGAAGATCCATAGTGGATCACCTGGTTCAAATATGCAAGTGTTATATACCAAATGAAAGCTCTTGATGAGCTGTAAATGAATATGCCAATAACTAAACATTTTGGATGTGCGACTTCCGTACCATTTTGTAAGGATGGGTCACATATATTAACTAATTGCTGACAAATAGTCCATAGATACTGACATATTTTTACTAATATCTGACAAATTGTGAGAAAGGGAGGATGCACAATTGAATCAATGGCTATTCCTTGGTTATATATTGACTAATTGCTGACAGATTGTGAGTAAATACTGACATATTTCGACTAATTGCTAACAAATGGTGAGTAATTACTAACATATATTGACTAATTGCTGATAAATGGCAAGTAATTACTGACATATATTGACTAATATCTGATAAATTGTGAGTAATTACTGACATATGTGGACTAAGTGTTGTTATAAGATGGAGCAGGTTAGGTCTAAGACCTAAAAGACCCGAGTTTTAAATGCAATTTTCAATGCTATTTTCAATTCAATTTTCAATATTCAATCAGATATTGACAAATAGTGAGTGATTACTGACATATGTTGATGAACTGCTGACCAATAATGAGCAATTACTAACATGTATTGACTAATTGCTGACAAATAGTGCATTATTTCTGATATATTTTTACAACTACTGACAAATAATGAGTAATAACTAACATATATTGACTAATTGCTGACAAATAGTGCATTATTACTGACATATTTGGACTAATTACTGACAAAAAGTGAGTAATTACTGACAAAAAGTGAGTAATTACTAACATAAATTGACTAATTGCTGACAAATAGTGCATTATTACTGACATATTTGGACTAATTACTGACAAAAAGTGAGTAATTACTAACATAAATTGACTAATTGCTGACAAATAGTGCATTATTACTGACATATTTGCTGACAATGCATCATGACATCCATAAAAGGGTTAACTGCACATCAATGCCTTGTCTATCAATAAAGGGTTGACTGTGCATCAATGCATCATGCTATCCCTAAGGGGTTAACTGTGTATCAATGCATCATGCCATCCATAAAGGGTTAAGTGCATCAATGCATCAGGTTATCCATGAAGGGTTAAATGTGCATCAATGCATCATGCCATTCATAAAGGGTTAACTGTGTATCAATGCATCATGCCACCCATAAAGGGTTAAAGTGCATCAATGCATCATGCCATTCATAAAGGGTTAAAGTGCATCGATGCATCATGTTATCCATGAAGGGTTAAATGTGCATCAATGCATCATGCCATTCATAAAGGGTTAAATGTGCATCAATGCATCATGCCATTCATAAAGGGTTAACTGTGTATCATTGCATCATGCCATTTATAAAGGGTTAAATGTGCATCAATGCATCATGCCATTCATAAAGGATTAACTGTGCATCAATCCATCATGCCACCAATAAAGGGTAAAAGTGCATCACTGCATCATGCCATTCTTAGTTTTGGTTTGGTTTGGTTGATTTTACGTCCACTAATAGTACTTAAAAGTTAGCAGACATTTCTGTGGTTCGCAGACAACAAGTCCTTTCTTTTCTTTTTGGACAGGTTTTTAAAAGCTGCTTGTCCAAACAGCTAGACAGGTATTTATATGCTGCTTGCCCGACACAGCAGTGACCGAATCTATGAATGATCGAATCTATGAGATGAATGACCGCATCTATGAGGAGGGGTGAGGGGGAAAACCGCTACCGGGGCTTCATTCCCCTACTCTTTTCGAAGGATAGCAAGTGTTCTTTTATTTGCCTGGTCCCATAGACAGGGCCAGACAAACCACGGCCTTTGATCACTCAGACGTGGTTCACTGAGGGGGAATCCCATGGCAAAAGGCAAGCATGTACGCCCGGGCCTGCGCATATGGACACCAGCTGCCCACATGCTCACCCCAAGACACAAGAAACCCCAAGTTTGTCGCCTTTTACGAATCTGGTATGCCCATTGGTAGAATGGAAGGAGGAAAATTCCTCCTTCGTGGACTCCCAATGAAGTTATTCTGCTCCTCCATGCCCTCACATGAAGGTCCCCACTCCACAGGGGGGAATGCCATTCTTAACGGGTTAAAGTGTGTCAAAGCATCATGCCTTTCATAAAGGGTTAAAGTGCATGAATGCATCATGCCTTTCATAAAAGGTTAAAGTGCATCAATGCATCATGCCATTCATAAAGGGTTAACTGTGTATCGAACCATCATGCCATCAATAAAGGCTTAAAGTGAATCAATGCATCATGCCATTCATAAAGGGTTAACTGTATCAATCCATCATGCCACCAATAAAGGGTAAAAGTGCATCACTGCATCATGCCATTCTTAACCGGTTAAAGTTTGTCAATGCATCATGCCATTCATAAAGGTTTAACTGTGCATCACCGCATCATGCCACCCATAAAGGGTTAAATGTGCATCAATGCTTTGTGAAATCCATAAAGGGTTAACTGTGCATCAATGCATCATGCTATCCAAGAGGGTTAAAGTACATCAATGCATCATGCCATTCATAAAGGGTTAACTGTGCATAACTGCATCTTGCCATCCATAATGGGTTAAATGTGCATCACTGCATCTTGCCATCCATAAAGGGTTAAATGTGCATCACTGCATCTTGTCATCCATGAAGGGTTAAATGTGCATTACTGCATCATGTTATCTATAAAGGGTTAGATGTGCATCAATGCATCATGCCATTCATAAAGGGTTAACTGTGTATCAATGCATCATGCCACCCATAAAGGGTTAACTGCACATCAATCCATCATGCCTTCAATAAAGGGTTAAAGTGCATCAATGCATCATGTCATTCATAGAGGGTTAACCGTGCATCAATGCATCATGCCATTCATAACAGGTTAACTGTGCATCAATGCATCATGCCATTCATAAAGGGTTAAAGTACATCAATGCATCATGCCATTCTTAAAGGGTTCAAGTGCATCAATGCATCATGCCATTCATAATGGGTTAACTGTGCATCAATGCATCATGCTATCCATAAAGGGTTAAATGTGCACCAATGCATCATGCTATCTATAAAGGGTTAGATGTGCATCAATGCATCATGCCATTCATAAAGGGTTAAAGTGAATCAATGCATCATGCTATCCATAAAGGGTTAAATGTGCATCAATGCATCATGCTATCTATAAAGGCTGAAAGTGAATCAATGCATCATGCCATTCATAAAGGGTTGACTGTGTATCAATGCATCATGCCATCCATAAAGGGTTAAAGTGCATCAATGCATCATAGGGAAGTATGTGCAGCCCCTGGACAGCCTGCTAATCCTGTAAGGATCACAGTGTAAATCAATGCATCATAAACCCTATGCACTGCCCTATGTATACCCCTATAGAAACAGACACCAGTGCATTAAAGGGTTAAAATGGGTTTTCACAGCTATATCCAGGGTGAGTAGACTTTCTTTGTCCAAGCACTAACAGCCAATATTAAAAGGATAGGTTGGTCCCTGTGCAACCCTATGTGTAATCCTATGAGTAAAAAAAGGGCAATATGTGGCTAGGCTATAGCAAGTCTACACTAGAAGGGCGATTCAACATCGGTGAACATGGTTCTTGTAAGTATTCTATGGTCTGTCTAAGACCATGTATGCAGTCTAAGACCAGGCCACTACCAACAGCCAATCAAAGACGGGGACGCGGGGTCAATGGAAGGGCCACAGTTGAATGGGTTTTCTAGGTTCTATGGGTGTACAACCATACTCCAGGTACACTTTTGTACTGGGTACTGAGAGAGGGAAACATGGCCTTTAAAAATGGAAGATTCCAGGGGTGGTAATGCCGTAATAATCACAAGTGTTAATAGAAGACAGTTTAGCTGTTCTACATTCATCGGTAACTGTACATTCTTAGGGTGCTACATATATAGCAAAAATGTACCTGCCATACCCATCCAGGTTAACGATGGATGATTCACTGCGGTGAATCGACTTGCAAAGCCTGCATTTATGCATTAAATGACCCTACTCTCTAAAAGCTTGATATTCAGTAAGCGCGTTAGTGAGTTAAAATGTGTTCTAAGTGGATAGGTGCCACTTCTACTTATGTTGTACGAGTCACTTACCCTGTACTGCCTGTGCCGGGAGAAGAAGCCATGCCCGGTGTGGAGAGCGACCCCTAGTGCCAGCCACGGTAGTAAGTAAAAGCTGAAGCCGTACTTATGTAGAACGCCTGACAGGAGCATCAGCGCAGTCAACCCGAACACCCACCGGGCCCTCTGTAGATACCGGTACTCTACACCTGAGTCAGAATAACAGTGTACATAAGGCAGTGTCATACCAATGCACTGGAACTAGATACCAGATCCTGCTAGCTGGAAATAGGGTTCTCATAACATTCTGAATTCAAAGAAATTAGGTGGCAAATATATGGAAAAGGAAAAAGATTTTAGTTGAAAAAAAAATTTTCTGTGTATTTTTTTGTGAACATCTATGTGCTCTTTCTTTATGCATTTTTTGCTTCAAAATTATTTTTAGAACGAAAACCTGCAAACGGTCTATAAACGCTCTAGTTAAAAGAAATATACAAAGTTTTCCTTTGTTTTGCCAACAGAAGCCATCTGTGATAAAATTCCTAAAGCTCGAATTCTATTGGAATCTGATCTGAGCCGGGGTGGCCATGAACTGTGATAGTAAAAGTCACCATTAAAGGTAAAAGTGGGAATGTTTTGATAGAGGGAATAAGAAAGGGGCCTTTACCAGCGACTTCCAGGAATTCCCTCAGGTTCATCAGAGTGGCCAGGAACGCACTGAGACAGCTGAGGAACACCAGCTCCACCTACAGGGGGAGCCAACAACCAGTTGATATGGCATATATAGAAGAAAATGTTGTTTTTTTTTTCTGCTTAAAATTCTACTGTAAAGACCCCTAGCTTGGGCCACACAGAGGAATTGACAAATGTGAATTTAGTACTATAGTTCACACAACCCCCCCCCCCCAACCCACCCACCCATTCCCATTAGCCACACCCAGAATACCTTAGGACCTGGCATATAAGGTGCACCCTGATTTGTGGAATACTCCTATAACCCACAATACGCCATGGCTTATGCACGATGTCCTATATAGAGAAGGTATGTTTGGTATCAAAGTAACTTTGCCTTTGAGCTGCCTATAGACGACTGCTCAATCACAGAGCTTTATGGCAGTAACCCCATCCATTATTTGTGATCATAATATTATGGTTATTCTTGATGGTATTTAAAGTGGAGAAATCTTACCAGAAAGTATGGAGACAGGAGCGGTTGGTGTGCACGGACCACAGTCAGGTAGGTATAGACTGTGGGTGGTAGCGCTGTATACGCCAGCGCCATGCCTCCCACGGCACTACTGTCCAGCACGTGGACGATGTCTGTATCACGGAGGTTTGCCTTGTTAAACGAGGAAGGTGTCGGTGTCATAAACAACTGCAGAACCATGAAGCTGGAAACATGAAAATATAGCAATTCTTTAGTCATATTTTTTGTAACAAGTGGGTTGGATATCAGACCTCTTAAGGGGGTGGGGACCCTATAAATTTTGGAACCTTGTTGGGGTAGACGAGAACAGAATTCACCCCTTTCTAATGAAAAAGCAGATGGATTATTGATAAAAGCTTTTATTGAAAACAATGTGAGGTCATTGCTGACCTATGTTATTAAACAAGGAATGGTTTTAGCCACTCTGCAAGGGGGTGTACATTTTGGACCCCTATTGGAGGCAGGATATAGAATTTTTTGTTGGCAGACTCAACCTCAAGCCCCAATCCATCATACCTTCAAATCTTACAGAAAGCAAAAAGTTTTATACTTATCCTTCACCTTATTTTGAATGTGTCCGTTGAGTAATCAAAATATTCTGGACTGTTCAATCTCAACATACCCGATTGCGAGCAGGCCATACGGAGCGACGGCAGGTGAAATGCCAGAGCCGATAATCCATGTGACGAGGATGACGTTAATAGCGGGGTATAAACCAAACAGGCACGTCTCAATTACCTGAAATAACAATGTGATAGTTTTTAAAACACCTAAAGATATTGCTCAGACCTGTAAGTGGAAGAGGGTGATGGAATATCATGATAGAAAAAAAATCCTATGTGACTTACCGTAATCTCCCGCGTAGAAGGCGCGTCTTCTACGCCAAACAAAATGCTGCTGGGTCTTATACGCGGGAGGGTAATTGCCTTGAGTTGGTGGTGCGCCTTATACGCGGGTTTTTCCAACATCTCATTTGGGAAAATGAGCTGATGACAGCTTGAACTCATAGCGCCAGCACCGCGGCAGACCGGGAGGTGTCGACGCGCTCGCCAGGGATAAGGCCCACCATGCGCCGGTGACAGCTTGAACTCATATAGCCAGCACCGCGGCAGAGCGGACGCTGTAGATTTGCTCGCCGTTTTTTTAAACCGACCGTGTGCCGATGACAGCTTGAACTCATATAGCCAGCAATTCGGCAGCCCGGTCGCTGTAGATTTGCTCGGCGGGTTTGACACCGACCGTCACACCGTGTGCCGATGACAGCTTGAACTCATATAGCCAGCACCGCGGCAGACCGGGAGGTGTCGACGGGCGCTCGGCGGGTTTGACGCCGACCGTGTGCCGATGACAGCTTGAACTCATATAGCCAGCACCGCGGCAGACCGGTCACTGTAGATTTGCTCGCCGTTTTTTTAACGCCGACCATGTGCCGATGACAGCTTGAACTCATAACACGAGCAGCGCGGCAGACCGGGAGGTGTACAGACGCTCGGCGGGTTTGACGCCGACCGTGTGCCGATGACAGCTTGAACTCATATAGCCAGCACCGCGGCAGACCGGTCACTGTAGATTTGCTCGCCGTTTTTTTAACGCCGACCGTGTGCCGATGACAGCTTGAACTCATAACACGAGCAGCGCGGCAGACCGGGAGGTGTACAGGCGCTCGGCGGGTTTGACGCCGACCGTGTGCCGATGACAGCTTGAACTCATATAGCCAGCACCGCGGCAGACCGGTCGCTGTAGATTTGCTCGCCGTTTTTTTACGCCGACCGTGTGCCGATGACAGCTTGAACTCATATAGGGGGGTGGGGAGGGGGGGGTGCCTTCTATGCGAAACAGCCCCCCTGTGAGTTGGGGGGGCGCCTTATACGCGGGTTTTTCCGGAAATCGATCCAGAAGAGGTACGTGCGCCTTCTACGTGAAAAGGCCTTCTCTGAGTTGGGGGGGCGCCTTCTACGCGAGCTGCGCCTTCTATGCGGGAGATTACGGTAAGAAGTGAGTTGGTGAAGTGCTGCCTGCCAGAACTCACGGCTTGCAGATCAGATACCGTAAACTCCCGCGTATAAGACGCGCTGCGCGTATAAGACGCACCCCAAACTCAGCACATGCATTTTCGCGTATAAGACGCACATTTTAAGACTAAAATTTGTAAGATTAGTACATTTCTATAGTAAAATTACCCCTCGTATAAGACGCACCCCAAACTTGAAAAAATCCTATAAGACCCCCCAGGCATTTGTTTGGCGTAGAGGACGCGTCTTATACGCGGGAGTTTACGGTAGTTAAGGTTGATCCTTATAGTGTTAATCATGAAAGAGAAATTTCTCAGATAACCGACTTTATCCACCAGGGAGTATACATTGTGTAGGTCTATGTATCGACAATTTAAGTCAGTATTACCATTATCTTAAAAGAAAGTTTCATCATTTAACTTATCAATTTTCACCGAATATAGAATTAAAAAGCCCTGCAATGAGGGCTATAGGGGCCAGTTTCTTTAGGTAAGTAAAATTGATAAATATCTACATACGCGTGTTAGGTCAGGTTCACTCGTCCTGAAGTACTTGAAGAAGAGGAGTCCCCAGGCACCGGTAAGAATGGTAAAACAATTCAATAACCCGATAACAAACACGTTTAGCATGGTATGCCTGGAAAAAGGAACAAGAAGAAATTGTCATATTATTTGTTATACTTAGATGACTACCGTAATTTCCCGCGTATAAGACGCACCCTGAATTGAAGAAAAACCTATAATGCGCACCTAGGGGCTGATTTGTGAGGTTCAGCACTGATCTATAGTAAAAATACCTCTTCTATAAGACGCAGCCAGACTTTGGGATAGTTCTATAAGGCACAGGGAGCCTCTGATTCACGTATAAGATGGCCTTATATGCAGGAGAATACGTAGTACATGTATCATAATACCGCGCCTATAAGGTGCAGCTTATACACAAGTATCGACCCTTAAGGTGCCTCATAGTATCAGCTGAATAGCGGTGTGATTCATAGGCAGGGAAGTGTTCGTATAGAACAGAACTCAAGCTATAAGTTGCACCTTAGGCCTAAAAAAAATTGTGTTCAGGTATCCCGACCTACCCTAATTTTTTGGCCCGACCCTAATTTTTTTTTTAGAAATTTTTGGTAAATCTGACCCAAAATTAAAGAAAATTTAAAAAAAAATGTCAACATACCGTAATTTATATATAAAACAGCTCAGCTAGGTCTGTCCAATGTAAACTTTGTCTATACTCTCTATTTCTATCTCAAGTGATAATACATGTAATACAGTAGTATATATGAGGGTATATACATGTATAACAAAAGAGTAAAACACTAATATCAACTCACCATAAGAGCGGTAAGGCTGAATAGATTACAATAATCTGACAGCAGCCAAATGTAAGAATGTAAGCTATCATGGATCTGGAAAAAGGGAAAAATTAACCTATTGGTATAAACATACTATCTACTGTATCTATAGTACATGAAGCAATCAAATGTAAGTCCCAACTGGGCCCAATGTGGTCAGCCCAACTGGGCAAGTTATTTTTGTTGGAGCCCACTTCGACTTGCCCAGATTAGGCCCCAGCAGGGCTGCAATCAATGTATAAATACACACCTACGGTAATTCTACAGTAAAATGGGTATTTAATTATATATTCAATAAAGAAATTGCCTTCTAGCCATTCTGGTATAACTATCTGAATTCGTTTTACTTTTTGAATTCACCTCATATGTGCAGAAAATTCTACGTTAATGAACGAGATGTTAAGACTTGTAACTCTAAAACGAATGAAAACTTTATTTATCTAAGGAGGTTTTGTGTGGAATAATATAACAACTGCGTATAATATTTTTCAGAGACATAAAAAAAGAAGATGAGTTAATGTTTATTTTTACCACTTACTTCTGAGTGACCCCTGCCACATGGAGCAGATAAACCATCATGGCTCCTATTGTCAGAACAGTCAGTAATCTGGAAAAAAAAAACCAACAAAATTATTTCTATAATACAAGTAGTTTACCTGTTTATGTCTAAAAATAACTACCGTAATCTCCCGCGTAGAAGGCGCATCTTCTACTTGAATCAGATTTGGGGTGCGCCTTCTACACAGGTGGTAAATTGCCTTCAGTCGGGGGTGCGCCTTATAGGGGGGTATTTTTACTATAGAACAGTACTAAACTAACAAAAATCTGCCTGGAGGGGTGCACCTTCTACATGAAACAGCCTTCTCTGAGTTGGGGGTGCGCCTTCTACGTGAGCTGCGCCTTCTACGCGGGAGATTACAGTATCTGTAAACTCCAATGAGATGACCTAGAAATTAAGGTCAACCATATTATTATATACACCCCTCTCTTTATCTCTTACGGTCAGGGATGTGTGTATGGCAAATTCTGAAGACACCCAAGGAAATTCTGAATTCATTGTAAAATGCTGCAAAGCTTTGATTTAAGAAGGCAAATAATGGGCAAATCTAAAGTTATGTCAAAATCTGATATCAGAGAAATTTCTGAAAACTTAGATCCCTGAACGGTGTGTGTGTGTGCAGGTTAGGTGGGGGGAGGGTGGAGAATTTAACCCCTTCGGAATGGGGGAGCCAAAAAAAAACATTCATCTCTTCTCTGAACCATAAATGAATGCATCATGCCGAACCTGTAGGGTTAATGCACAACCAGAGGGTCAACACAGCGGTGGATTTAGACGGGGGTGTGCGCCAACTCTTTTTTTGTCATTACTTTAGAGTTTATTTCCTTATTTTGGGTCCCAATATTTGCTCCAAAATAGCGGGTTCACCCCCTCCTTTTGGGCCGCCCCCTTTCCTTTCCCGCATCCTGCGGCATGATGCGCCAATGGGCTCGATGCACTCCTGCATTAGCAGCCCTTAGAGCATTAACAAAGTAAAAACCAATAAGCTACTCACAAGTCTCCTGCCACTGATACAACCAGAGCTAGACCGGGCAGTGCGACCAGGACCAGTCTCCCACTGTACAGGAACGGTTGGTTCATGGACAGCGAGGGACACGACTTCTTCTTCACACCTCGCTGTCCGTCAACAAATCCTTGACTGTCAAGCGTCCGGCGGGATGTAGAAGTACCGTCTGTCGGGGATGGACCGGGGTAGCTGGAAGCTGTTGCAGCTGCTGGCATGTCATCATCTTCGTAATCATCACTTTCATCTTCGCTGTCCGACGCTGCAGTGTACTTGGGCAGGAAGGGCATGTCGGTGTCCTCGTCCATGGTGAGGTCGTGTAGCGTTGTACGACCGAACGGGAAGTCATCCGCCACTGTGAGGGAATAACAGATATAGGCACTTTAACAAAAAATTAAAACTGAATACTGAAAGATCTCTGTGATCACATTCGCTAGAGCTCATTGAGAAATTTCAAATTCTTTTTGAATTAGGCTCTTATCTTGTCTAGAACCAAAGATATAGGGCAAATGGTGTCCAAAATATTAGGGCAAGTAGCACTATAGAAATGGTAGAAACAGGTGTTAGTTTTTGTGATGTGAGTACAGCCTTGCAGTGACTACTGCCAGTGGCCACCTGTGCAGGTGTCACTGTTGTGTGTTTTTTACAATTTGTAAGTGACTGTAATTAAACATTCTCAAAATGCCATTTCTATAAAATTTGGATTTCCTACATATTTGAAATCTTGGCTTTTCATTGGTATTCTTAAATATTTTCTAAGTATATTCTAAATAGGTTTAAAATGCTCATAAAAAATCGTAACATGACGGAAATATGCACGGCCATTTCTTCTCTATTGTTTCATATTTTGGTCCTCTCAAAAGTAGCATTGGGCAAAGTCCTAATAACATGAAACTTCATATGTTGGTAGATTTTTATGTCCTAAACCTGTGTCTGGTGTTAGTTTTTTGGTGTCTCTAGAGGTTAATGTGTTTTTCAAGGCTTCATTATTACCATCACATTCAATTTCATGTAAAATGGTTAATAATTGTTATTTTTCTTCCCAAATTTGTCTGGTGGGTAGTTTTATATCTACACTTTCAGAATTACTATCTAAACCCAATGAAAAGAAACTAATAATGCCCTATATCAATGAAATCGGCAAGGCCACAAACACTGGCTGCACTCACACCTGACAAAAAGTGTCAAACCAGCCTGCCAGCTTTTCTCACCCTTCACTCTGCCGATGTCAAAGTGCCTAACAGATATCATGATTTTAGTATTTTTCTTTTCCTTTTGAGATGAATACCCTTAAAGAGGTTGTCAATGAAGTGCTGGCAAGCAGACTCACCAGCACTTCATTGGTGCAGCATGCCGACTAATGTGCATAATGCACTATTGCAGTAGCAGCCTTTTAACGGTTAACAGGCTGGGCAGCAAATCGTTACAAGAATCAATCAATTAATTAATCAATCAACTACTTACCTGTGAAGGCCAGGCTGCTCTCCAAGAGCCAGTCTTGAATACGGTCTGGTCCCGCCATCTTCTTTCACTTTGGCAGAGCTCTACAGAGAGAAAAATAAAGAATCAGAATGAAAATTCCACATCCAAAGCAACACTCAGAAAACGGCTGCAGCCATTGGACATCCCAAAACATCGGTATATACACCCATCGTAAAAACTCTCACATAAGTCTTTTATTTTTAGATTTAACCACCTCTTCGGATGATAGATTTGTTTGAAATGGGAGAGGTGAGGGTCGGCTTATAAAGGAGGATATTCCAGTCATTACAGTTTAACACAATTTAAATTGGTCAAAATTCTGGTTATAAAATCCTTACAAATCTGGGGCTGACTTCTAAGGGAGGTAGGCTTCTATGAGAAGCTATACGGTATATGCTACTTTACAGCTTAGTAGAATGTAAGTTAGTATGTACACATGAAGAAACAAGCCGATTACTTCCCCATCTGGGCTCTTACTCACCACCATCCCACTGTATGATGTAATGGGGTGATTATGGGAGAGGTGTACTGGTTGTATACATATGGAATAGTTTCAACCCTTCTGTCAATCTCAATTCTTTACATTGTTTGATAGAACTTAAGAAGTAGTATTGCATTAACTTTTTACAGTCTTCCTTTGTCATAAAACAGGAAGAACTTTAAGTCTCTACCGTGTGGACTGTGGTAGACCCTTTAGTTTAGAAGCCCCCTCGAGGCATACATGTACTTTTGAGTTTGATACATAGATCATGCCTATTCTCGGGAGCAGAACCGTTTGAAATGTTTCAGTCCCCTTTTTGTTCTATAGTACCATACTGGCCTTTTGCTTTAAATATGGGGTGATTTTTTTTTCTGTCCAATTGAAGAGGGTTCTAAAATATGTTGGTACCTCCCCAAATCCAACCCTCTAGTAACGTACTGGCCTTTTCGCTGAAAACAGGTAAAAATTTACTAAAATCATTTTTGATTTTAACCCCCCTCCCCAAGGGATTGAAAAAAAAAAATTGAACACCCCCCCCCCCCCACCAGTCAAGGAAAAGGTCCCCCCCCCCTCAAACCCAGCCTTGTTTTTTTTTTAAATGATATTAACAGAGGGGTGGGGTATTAGCCAAGATTATCATGATCCAGGCCTCGCGGAGTGGAATCAGGGTCACTGGTCACTGAGCCTCTGAGACTGAGGGTGGGTGAGCGAGGCAGTGCCAGTGGTGGGAGCACTCAGTCTCAGCGCTATTATTAAACCCAATTTATGAGCCATCTGCAACCGAATCAATATTCCTATATAGTGACTCCTTACCTCGGTGATTAAATCTCTCTCCTGTGGTTTTCACAATGATGCTATCGCAGTGGCTAGGTTTTTAACACCAAGTTAGTTTGAGGAATCTGTTGCCCATTTTCCGGCATCTCTGACAGTCTGAGCGCCTTTGGTGTCAAACGTGGGGAAACCCCACACACGAATTGATGACGATTTACGAGGGTCGCCCACTTTTAATGACGTCACATAAAGGGGGGTTATGGAAGATGGCGGCCGATAGAGGCATGAGAGATGACGATAATAGTGTTGAAGAAGGCACCGATAGCACAGATGGTTCACAATCCCCTTCTAAAGGAATGTGCAAGAAAAATGGCATAACCCATGGTTGTCATTGTGCCGGAAAGGCATGTAGGGGCGGTGAGAACAAACGTTGTAAAACACCCAAAGATGGGCGAGTGAACGGTGTGGCGAAAATCCCTCAGAACTTTTCCATACCGTCTCTGCGCTCTCGAGCCTCCGTCACTCACAACAATGGTTCTGTGCGTTTAGAAAAGACATCGATATTTCAGGAATCGCCAGGAAAGAGGAGACGCTCTCTCCGTGGGAGCAAACAGGGCTGTGATGAAAGGTTTGTGTTGTGTGCTCAGTGGTTTATTTAGCATCGGCGAGACTGTAACACAGACCGAGTCTAGCAAGCGTCGAGACAATGTGACTGTGGATTCACCTGGATTGTGTGCACTGATTGACACCAGCCTGTGACGAGGACAGAGTGGCCTTGTCAAGACGCCTTCAGTCAAGACACAGGGAAGCTCTTTGTTGTTTTGGCCAACATAAATGGAAATAACATTATTCTTTTTGGGCATTTCATTTGGCTTATTCAAGTTATGGACATATTGTGCCTTCCTTTCACTTCTGAGACTGAGCAGTGGATCAGCTTCACCAGCTGGATTAACCCTGCCCCTGGTCTGTGTAGGCCCCTGCAAGGCTACATGTAATTGGTCTGAAAATGAAAAAGACTTGGTCTTTGACTTGAAGTCAGTGATGCATGGTATCTGATATACATGAAGTGTATTAGCCATAACTAATAAGCCTTGAAGGCTGGATTATACATTGTATTTGACAATTTTCTTATATCATCTAACACTGTGTAGCACACTTTTTAAATTTCTCAATATTCTCTTTTGGCATTTGTTGTTTAATAGTTGGTTATTTATTATATATTAGTAGCCCATGCGAAGAACACAACAGTACCCGTATGATCATGAAATTCTAATTTAATTGAGAAAAAAGGTATGCCTTGAAGAGTACCGGTATTGGAGCTTTTATTTCTGTCAAATGTGAATGAGAAGGCTTAACCTGTCTTCGATGTTCTAACTTTGAAGATCAGATATAAGCTTAGAGCAATGTATGGGTATTCCAACACTTCTGGATCTTTTAAAACATGTAGTAGAATAATCATATATGTCTTGGATGCCCTATTAAATGTCTGTAGGCCTATAGAGTATGACAAAAAGTGATTTTGATGAATAATCATTACGTGTCATGCCTACAATACATTTTAGTCTACTGAACTCTTATTTGAAATATTATACAGGTCTCTTAATCAATATTACAAAAATGAGTCTAAAAGACGAGAGCAAATTAGGTGCCATCCACAAAATGTGGCAAGGACCACGGATAGGAGTTGTGCTCATAGATCATGGCAACATCACTAGCCACTGCGGGTGACGTCACTGAGGCAGCATGACGTCACCAATGACGTCATAGGTGACAGGGAGAAAACCGAATACATTATGGAGTTGCTACGGTCGCTACGCTCCCGGCCACTGATGCGGCTTGCAACTCAAAAAAAAAAAAACATGACAAGGGGGATCAAAAATGGTCAAATTTAGCATGACATCATTTATGGATGGCCCCTTATTGGGTGCTGTTGAAATCGCAAATTTGTAACTTCCCGCTACATAATACAGAATATTCATATGTCTCTCTTTTCTTGCTTGCAGACACTCACCTATGGGTCCAGAAGTAAGCGAGGTGACGAGCCTAGAGACTCAGTCGGACAGTAGTGGCAGCGACCTAACAGATACTAACAGTGCCTTAGTATGCAGTCAGCCCGCGGACATATGTAGCAATGTACAGTCCACGCTGCTGGGCCCGATCTCACCAGACACTTCTCGGTCATGTACCCCACCCCTCAGTGTCGGCTCAAGCCAGAGCAATGCGTCATGTGGCAGCTTACTAAACTGTGTGTCCGTGCCCCAAGACCTCTGTAATCCCGATGTTCAATTAATGGATTTAGGAGGCCATGGGGAGATGGGTAAAGCCAATCACACGAGTAGCTCGCTCGGCGGGGTCAGCCATGACGAGCGACTCAGTACTGGGAAATGCAATGGGGCGCTACTTACTGACCGTAACAGTCTCTGTAGCTTGTTCCCTGCCACAGGTAGTAGTACTAATAACCGGACAGCACAGTGCACAGCCAGTGCCAGCACGAGTAGCTGTATCCGGTTTGGGGCGAGCAGCTCCATGGTACGGAGCAACTCAGTCAACTTTCCGCTTGTGAACCGGAGCAGTAGTAGCAGCAGTAGCCTCAGCAGCACAAGCAGCAGTAACGGCTGTAACGGGAAGCCTGCCTCCAATGAGGTAACTTGCCATTGGACCAAATGTTCAGCCACGCTGCTCGATCGCGATCTCATGGCCCATATCAGGAAGGAACACGTGGAGCCTCAGTTCCATCGGCCGGCCAAAGACTCGTCAGAGAGTGTAAAATATATGTGTTTGTGGACAGGTTGTAAGGTCTATAGCAAACCGTCGTCATCTCAAACCTGGCTAGAGCGGCATATCATCAGTCACTCGGGTGACAAGCCCTTTCAATGTATTGTCGATGGCTGCGGCCAACGCTTTACATCACAGAGTGGACTGGAAAGGCATGTCAACAGCCATTTTAATGTGGGTCCACCAGTCAAGTCATGTACGTCCAAGGGGAAGGATGATACGCCCTCGAAACTCTTGAAACGGAAGAAGTTACGAAGAAGAAAGTCATGGCTAAGTAAGTGTATACATCATTCTGTACTCTTAGACTTATTTTGTTGAGACCTCTTCACTGGATAAGAATTCTGTAAAACTAAATTATTTTGACAAAGAAAGTTGGCGAAGTTGTGGGGTAGGGTTATAGAGGTATTGTAAAACCTGAGCTTTAAGCTACACCTGCATATCAATAAGCTGTAACCACACTTTTAGATGACTGATAACTTACACCTAGGGCTCAACAACTGTAGTGCACTAAAAAAGATCCCCCATAAGTATAGCTCGATGCAGCAAGTTGGGAACCTGAGTGTTTTCCAGTTTTAGAGGCAGCTGTGCATGTAAAATGCCTTCATTCAAGGGACATTTTTGTATATGATGCACAAGACAAGTCTTGTGTATGATTCTATCTCAAAAATCATAACAAAATATGAAAATAGAATCATTTGCTATGCATTATTCCCTCATAATACATGTCAGACTAGACAAAATGACCTCTGTAGGTCCCATATGGGCTGGAAAAGCACCATGCTCATAAATGACTTCATCATTTTCAAGATAAGAATATCTGAAGACCTGAACAATGTGAACAGGTCCATGGTGCAAAACCCTTTTGTTTCTATTAAATTCCATCATCCATTGTTGTTTTGACCTGATGACCCATTGAAAACCATATTGAAATGCTATTAGAACCCCATATAAGGCATGTGAGCCCTATTATAATGCACTATTGAGCTATTTAGCTGTAAATAGCAACAAAAGCGTTGTCGGCACCAAAGACTAGAATCATAAGATGTGGCTAATTCTTCTCACACTTATTGTATCACTTAGATATTTAATATGCCTTTAAAGATGATCGAGTAGAACATAAAAATGGATAATTCTGGTATCAGTGGGTGATCACGCGTCCATATATGGTGATCTATGTGGTCCCTCATCAAAAACCAAGCAGAAATTTTGCTGAAAATCACAGTTTTTGCAAACTAACAAAAATCACATGTCTCCCATAGTGTAATAAGCCACCATAGAGGTAGGGGAAAAAAGCATACTCATTTATAAACTTGATGGGTCAGTATTATGCACTATCTATCAAAAACTGATGGTTAGAATATTTTTTCACAAAATATATAGGGCCAAACTTTGAAAAACAGCGATTTTTTTAAACTAATGATTTTTAAATTTATAATTTGTACTTCAGTGGTAAACTGTGCACTATATTATTGTAATACCATCTACCCTGGCCTGAAAGCAATGAGTTTCATCTTTCATTTGCTGCAAATATTATGTAAATCGGATAATTTTTGGCTAAACTACAGCATTTCTTAGCGAAAATTCAGGAAAAACTAAGTTTTAGGTTCCCAACTTGCTGCATCGAGCTATAGCACCCTTAGTTCTGAACTATACTACCGTAATCTCCCGCGTATAAGGCGCGTCCTCTACGCCAAACAAAATGCTGGGAGGTCTTATAGGATGTACTGAAATTGCGTCTTATACGAGGGGTAATTTTACTATAGAAATGTACTGAATGTACAAAATTGGTACCTAAGAGGTGCGTCTTATACGCAAAAATGCATGTGCTGAGTTTGGGGTGCGTCTTATACGCGCAGCGCGTCTTCTACGCGGGAGATTACGGTATTAGACCCAGGTAGACCCGGGGATGGTCTTTCTCGCACGTTTTTTGCAGGATTTTACGGTATGTGCAAGTCGTTTTACTGTAAATATATGCGCGTGTGATTTGAATCCAGACTTGAATGCCTTAAAATGTGGCACTTTGGCAGACCTTACTCATTAAGAGTGACCACTAAATAATGAGCCATTATTTTTGTGTGTTCATGCCGCACGGGAATTTCAACAACCATTTCATCTAAAAAAGTAACAAATTCTCACAGAAAAAGCATTGACCATAAAACCTGAACTCATTTAGGACAAGAATGAATTAGTTTTTCAGTTGTTGAGAGATTTCCTGTCTGCAAGTATTCTAAAAAGGTTGTCAAGGTCAAGTCCAAGTGGAATCAGGAAGTAGTGTCAAAAATGAAACTATTACCATGTACCAGGTAACTATTATGAATATGACGGTATTTACTATATTACCCTGCGTATAAGGCGCGGCTTATACACGGAGATCTAGTTCTCCCTGGATCCTAAAAGGAGTCACCAGTCTACACAAACATTTTTTAAATTTAAAAATCAATCGAGTAGAACAGAAAAAATGCCAATTTTTTTATGTCATTTCCATTTTTCTATTTTCTTTTTTTTTTCAAGTGTGAAAACCCGTCTGTCGAGGCACAGACGGGTTTTCACACTTGTCTCATTTAGTTCATTTCCATTTTTCATGGTACGTTTTATACACGAGGTATGCTTTGTATGCGAGGCACACCTGTATTTATAATCTTAAGAATAATGACAATGTGTGCTTAAAACCATTTTCAAATGCGGTTAGACAGTTTCCCATCTATACACGTGAAATGTCATAAAGGTAGTACGGTTATCACGCACTATGTATCAGCTAAAGTAAAAGCAGAGCAGGAAATAAGGCATTGTTTGGTGTTGTATTTGATGCCCTGAGGGCAAGTTACCACTGTGCTCCATGAGAAAGGTAAGGGCGGATGTAGTATTAACCCGATAAGGGCCGCTGATGCATTAATGCATCATGCCCATTGATCGCCATGATGCATGAACTCGCCAGGGTTATATTCATGCATCATGCCGACGCTATGGGGTTGATACATAAACTCCTGGAGGGTCGTCATGATGCTCCAATGCAGTGCTGGTGAGCAGTCTCGCCAGCACTTCATTGGTGCATCATGACGACCAATGGGCATGATACATTATTTAATGCATCAGCGGCCCTAAGAGTATCAAGATGGACCATTCACAGTACAATAGTTATGTCAGGTGCGGGAAAGTTTTAAAAAGACTTACAAAAAACTTCCTTCCTAGAGCATAACTGAAAAGGTTTACAAATGTCATCATTCACCTCATTTGACCTGGAAATCAAAGTGTTCAAATGAATGACTCGACTCCGTTGTGCCAGGTAAAACTAACGTCTTGTCATATTAATTGACTATATATTGAGTAAATGTGTATTGTCAAGACCAGATTCATTTGGCCAGGGAAACATTAGTTAAGTTATGAATATAGTAGACAAATACAAATATTCCAAGAAAACAAGCCTCCATTACTATAAAATTTCAAGTAATAAAAAGTCACTGTGCTTTCATTCCTTCACATACTTAATTTAAGTTAATAGGGCACAAGTTTAACAACGATATCTATTAAAATAATGGGGATGGAAGCCTTCATCATTTCCCCTGATTTCAAGATTTGCCAAGTTCCGAAGACCTTTTATACAACCCTTTTACAAAACCGATTTTCAGGGTTGCTTTGTGTTGACTGACAATCTGCCTATGTTCCGTACCTACACTACAGACAGATCTCAGCAGTCCAACCATCCTCCATAAAT
Source organism: Acholoe squamosa (assembly GCA_949317995.1). Classification (NCBI taxonomy): domain Eukaryota; kingdom Metazoa; phylum Annelida; class Polychaeta; order Phyllodocida; family Polynoidae; genus Acholoe; species Acholoe squamosa. The sequence goes on from OX439037.1 coordinate 81,152,944, forward strand.
GACTGGGTGCTTAGTAGAACGGATATGCGATGCTCATTGGTCAATTAGGGTGAGAGTGTTAGTCAGGAGATGCACGTCCGCACTATGTGTATTTTACTAAGAGCTGGGGTGGGAGTGGGTGGTGGTCAATACACATACAAGTTCCATAAAATTCTTATCTAGATCAAAGAGGGCAATAAATTAATTAAGTGATCAGCTGGAATACACAATCAGATTCTGTAGTGTGAAGGTCATTTCAGCATGGGCTTATACCTGGGGGAGTAAACGCTCTGTGCTTCTGCTCGGGCACCAGGTCACGCTTTGTGCACAATCAATTTCATACCTGAAATAAGGATATAACTGTACCTATCTAGGTGGGAGGTTACTACCCAAGTGACTCCCCTCCTCCTGTCGGGGCAGGTGTTCACAATAACCGTCACCACCCAAATACCACAGGCTGATTTCACTTCTATACTCAGCTTCATTGTCACTAAAACTTCTGCCATCTCTCACAATAAAACGACAAGTATCCAAAAATGTTCTGGCAGTGCCCAATAATCTGAATCATTTAGATTCCATAGACCCCCTTTTTCTTACCAAGCACACCCAAATTGGTCCAAGAATGACGAATCTATGCTAATTGCTATGATGTAGTGCTAACTTTTAGGGCCAGTCAGTGCAGACATATAATAGAGGCATTAACCCTTTAAATGCAGCTAATGTGTGAGTGCATCATGCCCATCGGTGCATCATGCCAACCATCAGACAGTGTACCGACCCCTTAGTCTCAGCATGATATATAGATGCAGCCCTGGCGAGTTACTCGCCTCACGGCAACCAATGGAAATGATTATGCATTAAATTTAATGCACGGGACTTTTAAAGGGTTAATACAGGACGCACGGTAGTTGAAGGGTCAATACAGGACGCACGCTAGTTAAAGGGTCAATACAGGACGCACGCTAGTTAAAGGGTCAATACAGGACGCACGCTAGTTAAAGGGTCAATACAGGACGCACGCTAGTTAAAGGGTCAATACAGGACGCACGCTAGTTAAAGGGTCAATACAGGACGCACGCTAGTTAAAGGGTCAATACAGGACGCACGCTAGTTAAAGGGTCAATACAGGACGCACGCTAGTTAAAGGGTCAATACAGGACGCACGCTAGTTAAAGGGTCAATACAGGACGCACGCTAGTTAAAGGGTCAATACAGGACGCACGCTAGTTAAAGGGTCAATACAGGACGCACGCTAGTTAAAGGGTCAATACAGGACGCACGCTAGTTAAAGGGTCAATACAGGACGCACGCTAGTTAAAGGGTCAATACAGGACGCACGCTAGTTAAAGGGTTAATACAGGACGCACGCTAGTTAAAGGGTTAATACAGCAGAGATGTCAGACCTTCAGAGGTTCGTCTATTTTCAGAGGTTCCGAGGCCCGTCAAATTTAGACTTCAGTGCAGTTTCACATGTTGAGAAATGCCTCCACTTATAAAATATTCAAGGGCCCTACAATTTTCAGAGGTTTGACCAACACCCAACTGACATCTCTGAATACAGGACGCAAGCTAGTTAAAGGGTTAATACAGGACGCACGCTAGTGCTATGTGTTGAGTACTTGTGTGGGGTTGTGACCCCTTCAGGCAGCGGCCATAGGGTGGGTTGAAGGGAGGGGGTGGGGGGCTAGGTACATTCAGCGTTGGGGGCGGGGGGTGGTTACAAGGCACAGGCTTAAACTGCTTGACACCATGCTGTTTAGAAGATGCTTTTATGGGGGCGGAGATCAAGGTACTAAAATAGACTTCCTAACCACACCCTTTCCCATGAGCCTTAGATATATATATTTATATACATGTATATTAATTCCTGCTTTCATTTGAGCTAAAATTGGCTAATAATCATAGCATGAAAAGGGATTGAAGGCTTTTGAAGGTTTGAGTGGACGCCATTCTAGTACAAGTAATCAAAGAACAAAAGGGGACTTGGAATATGCCTAAAGCACTACAAATATATCTTGAATCAGCACCCGGTTTGTGTAAGGGCCACGGGTAAGCATCACTTAAAATCTAAATACCTTGGGAAGCCTCTTGGCAATTTATGTAAAAAAAAACCCACATCCCCCACAGCAGGTAGTTGTACAGTTGGTGCCTGTGGTACTAAGTGACCCCTGAGGCGTGACGTCACTGTACTTACATTCACCGGTCACTCCATCGGTGGGGTGTGGTTGTATGTGGGGGGGGGGGGGTACAAAACAAACGCTGACCACCTGTCAGTAACCTTAAAAAGATGATGTACTCCGTTTTGTACCTAAAGTTTTAGGCCAGAGTCCACCAATATATGAAGTTACATTAAATGCTCATCTCTATCTAATGTATTGTCAAGTTTAAGAACCAGACTTGGAATATAAAAGCATTGAGTTTTGAATAACCACCGGGATAATTGTGTTAGACAGCAATTAAAATAGGCCTTGAAAAGGGACCTCTTGCTCCGGGGCTCTTGCTTTTCTGATTCACAGTCATATAAAGGTATATAAGGCCTAAAAAGAATTTTTGTGCTCAAGTAACGCTACCTACCCTAATCTTTTGGCCCTACCCTAACTTTTTATGGGCGTTTGTCAGGCATGTCAAATTTGCGTCATGTAGGCGCGAAAATTCATGGCCAGTCTTAAAAAAAAACTCTCCAAAGATTTTAAAAAAAAAATCCCTACCCACCTACCCAAATAATACCTTAACATCAGAGTTTTCACCATCCGTATCGCTATGCAAAGACATGTTTCATTCAGTATAAATTGGCACTGGCATACTACTATCACACATATGTATTTAAAACACTAAGTTTGGTTGTACCACCAGTTAATCTCTCTCACTGCAGTGTCCAAAATGAACTCCAGTATAGCTGTCAATCTTTTTTCCTTCTGCCATAGTCCATACCGTAAACTCCCGCGTAGAAGACGCGCTGCGCATATAAGACGCACCCCAAACTCAGCACATGCATTTTCGCGTATAAGACGCACATTTTAAGGCTAAAATTTGTAAGATTAGTACATTTCTATAGTAAAATTACCCCTCGTATAAGACGCACACCCAACTTGAGAGAAAGCTATAAGACTACCCAGCATTTTGTTTGGCGTAGAGGACGCGTCCTATACGCGGGAGTTTACGGTAGATACTATAAAGTTGTCCCCACTACTATTGTCCACTCCATATAAACCTGTTAATACATTTAACTCTTGAGGCCATCATCTCTTATATATACCAGTAAATGCACTAGTACACTGGCAGGCAGAGGGGGGGGGGGGTGTTGAAAGTAAATTAGCCTACTTAAATCGGTAGATAGACGGTGATAACCTATTAGGTCAGGAAGAAATGGATGTTTTTGGTAACAGTACTGTAAAATCAAGATAAGCTAGGACCCAAAATATCGTGTCGTGGATATAAAATAAGTGCCGGTCTCAATTAAGCAGGGGGGTATTGAAATAAGTATTACAGTAAACACAACTGTCTCGTATAAGCACCTGAAGTGCAATAGAGGTAAAATGTTTGTGTGTTCTGTGGGTGAAACAGGCCGTTAGTTCATCTAGGCACCCCGCTGGCTCTGTCTGAATCTTTCTCCATCTCGCCATCGTTTGTAATTTCTTTATATATTTGGATCATGACGGCAAGGTTATAAAATTAGAAGCACAGTGAATGCCACACAGTCTTTTGGCCTAATGTATCAAACAGACGTTCACAGTCTGGAGTCCTCTACTCTTACTGGAGTATGAGCAGCGATAATGACAAGGCCACTCCTGTAGAGCACTACCTTATCGTCTTGTCTTATTGTCCCATGTTTTCAGTGTTTGAGAGTTATTTCAGTGTTTAAGAGTTATTTCAGTAACCTTTGCGAAGTTTGGCTACAAGGCCGGCTCTCATTAAAACCCCAGCACTAAAACGTAATGATTATGATACGATATGTAAATGCACAGTGACCATTTCTGAGGTCAGGTGCGGCATATATATAAGGGTCAGATAGGATTCTAAACTATAAAACAGTTCCAGCAATTTTCAAGCCCCAGGTGGATCATTTAACTCTTTCCAAAATTATGGGTGCGGCTTACCTGGTGTTTTTTTGTGACATATTATATCTCCATAGGGTAGGTATGTTTCATATCAAATGCTGATCAAAAGATGTAAATTACCTGAGAAATGATGTCAATGTGAGATATAATGATACATTTTGTATAGTTGACATGACGATGACATCTTTCTACTTATTCACCCAACATGGCGCTCGCGTCATTATCGGCAGTTGCATCTACCATAAATTCTCTCATATAAGCCGCACCCTGATTTAGAGAGGAAGCTAAAAGCCACAACTAAGGGCTGGAAATTGATGATTAAGTACTGTGTAAAATACCACACACCCACATTGGGCCGATCCTATGAGCCGCATTTTGATTTGGGTTCTGGTACTAGCTGCGGCTTATACAGGAGAATTCATGGTATATGATGTCGCATGTTAGCGTACATATTTTATTGGTATGGGCGGGGTTATGGCAAGGTTAATTAAGTAATTAGGCGCCAGTAATTACACATTTAGCAGTCACTTATGTGCGTGACATGAAGGTACAGTACAAACAATTATTTCTGTGTGATTTTTTTAAGAGTAAAAAATAATTGCTACAAATAATCGAATCGAATATAATTTCATAACCACTTTTGCCCAACCACTACCAGAGTTATGTATGATGCAGATAGCTATCAAGAAATAATGAATTTTAAATATAGACATCAAGAAATGCTAATGATGAAGGAATAGTCAGATGACTTTAAGGTCAATTGTTACATGATGGTCAATTGTTACCTGAATCATCTCCTGGCTTATATGGTGACTATATTCACATTGATTGAGAAATAGCTGTAAGCTCCAATTGTGGTTGAAATATGGCTACCGTATTCGTTCAAATAAACGCACTGGTTTCCGAAAATAATTTATTAGATGCTCAAAGCTCAATACAAAAAGCAAATTAGTATTTTTGGTAATAGTATAACAATAAATCTCATTATTTACATGTTGGTTTTTTTTTCAACAGGAAGGGGCGTGCCTTCTTTCCAAAAGTAGGGGTTGCGCTTATTAGAGTAGGTGCGCTTATTAGAATGAATGCAGTATTTACAATTGCAGTATAGACTAGAAAACCCCTCATATAAGGACCTCACGTGCACCCTGTTTAGATGACTCTGATAGAAATTACAGTTAAGATTGAGACGTTTAGAAGCTGGCATATATGTATGGTTTTATGATACCTTTGGCAGAGTATACAAGGTACCACCCCCTGTGGAGTGGGCAGCTGGTGTCCATATGCATGGGCCCGGGCCTACATGCTCACCATTTGCCATGGGATTCCCCCGTAGTGAACAACGTCTGAGTGATCAAAGGCTGTGGTTTGTCTGGCCCTGCCTATGGGACCAGGCAAATAAAAGAACACTTGCTATCCTTCAAAAAGAGTAGGGGAATGAAGCCCCGGAAGCAGTTTTCCCCCTCACACCTCCTCATAGATGCGGTCATTCATCTCATAGATTTGGTCACTGCTGTGTTGGGCAAGCAGCATATAAATACCTGTCTAGCTGTTTGGACAGGCAGCTTTGAAGTACCTGTCCAAACAGAAAAGAAAGGACTTAATGTCTGCAAACCACAGAAATGTCTGCTAACTTTTAAGTACTATTAGTGGACGTAAAACCAAACCAAACCAAACCACCATTTCCAGCGTAGATTGTTTGGCTTTGCTCCAATCTCTGAGACAAATTGGGATAACTGTTCTTCTCTCTGCACCTGGTACAAATACCACCAAACCTCGCGTGTAAGACGCCGCTCGTACACCAGAAGGTCGTTTTATTCTAATAACTTGGATTACAGCCTGTAGCTCCCGGCATTGGGGTGTTTTGGTACAGATTTAAGGAATGGGAGCTTTTTTTTCCTCTACCCGACCAAAGTTGTAGATGAAAAATCTTGTAATCCAAGTTATCAAATTTAGGTGGCCTAACCTACTGCAGCTTACAGAGTCTTTCTGATCTTAGGGTGCAGCTTTTTCCTGGGTCTTATGTCCTAGATAGCCTTGCACTCCAGAGTTGGCTTAATGCTTTCTCCTAAAGTAAGGGTAAGGCTTATACATTGCTGTGGCTTATAGGTGGGGTTTTATATAATATATAGAGGTTACAAATCAATGGAGACATGATGGCAAGTGGGAGTTCATCTACCGTTATATGGTGCAAATCCGTAAAACCCAGCGTAGCTTATAGACCATTTCAGACCGCTTGTGCGGCTTATGAGATATCCCTGCACTCAGGGTGCGGCTTATACGGGTTTTGTATACGTAGACTATATGAAGGAATGACAATTTCAGGCTTCAGGGTTTTACAGAAGCTTACTTACACTTGGTGTAGATGATGGGGTGAGATAGGGCAGGGGCTAGAATATTTCTATTTCCATCTCTATAGATAGGAGTCAACCCCCCAGGATCAATGTACTACTAATATGACCTGCGTATAAGCCACACTCTGAGTTAAGTTTTTGGATAAACTATAAACAGCAGCCCTAGCAGTTAGCTTAGACAAGGGAGTTCTTACAAATCTATTTCCTTCAATATTTGCACCCTCATGATTTAAAAAAATATCAACTATATCAACTATGACTGTTAGTAATTAAGTATGTATCTTTTGTAATTTTCAGTTAAGACGGAGGATTTCTTCGACTCGCGAGTCATGGAGACATTACGACACCAACTAGTCGTACTGAGTGAACACACGAGTGTAGAAGGCACGCCGTCAGACTCCACCCCCAATGTAACATTCCACAGCTCTGTAAGTTTAACTCTACTTTGTCACTCTTCTTTTGCTCATTTGCACGACTCCTATTGGGGGCCGACATTGATTTTTCTGGTACTTTGAAGCAGTGATAACATTCCTCCATAATGGTACCTGTCACGCTAAGAATTCTGCAGTGAATTGAGGAAGTTATTTCGCTGATAGATAATTCATTTTGTTAGTTGTCTATTGGTAAGATTTTTTTCCCAAAAGGCCCATAAAAAGTTAGGGTAGGGCCAGAAAATTAGGGTAGATAGCGTTACCTGAAGACAACTCCTTTTTAGGCCCAACAAAGTGCTGCCGAGACAGCTTGCTATTCTAAAGGATGCTTTTAGGGTGTGTCAATCCCATAGAGCCAGCATAGGTGCATCAATGCCCCTACTCGTAAGATACATCAAAAGTAGATTTTAAAAGTATATACAGGGGTAGACACTAAGTTTTTGAGCCAGTGGCCACCTGGGCCAAAAGCGTCAGAAATCTATTGGCCCACAGCTAAAGCTGTTGGCCCGGGATTTACAATGAAAAAGTTGAAAAACAACAAACTCTATGATAGGCATGTTATTGGCAATATTAGCTTACAAGTTGACCTTCTTGACATCCCTGGTACACAAAAATCCCATTTTTTTAATTGTCTTTACAGTCACAAAGTTAAAGGGGGGGGGGGGAATTCCACTGGCCACCTGGGCCAGTAGGAAGCTTGTTTTTGAAAAAAAGCACTGGCCAGCACTCAAAACTACTGGCCAAAGGCCACCAGGCCAGTGTTAGTGTCTATCCCTGTATATAAGTACCATAAAACACAACATATAAACCGCACCCTGACTTTGGGAGAATGCTATAAGCCGCAGCAGGGGCATGAAATGGCGCCCATTCCCAAGTAAAGGCTATATATAAGCCACACCCAGAGTTCCTGATGGTGCTATAAGCCGCAACAGGGGATTAAGACAATCTAAAAGCCATGGCTTATACACTGGGTTTTACGGTACTTCGGATGACTTTTCCTCCTTTTATTGTCCCTGTCCACTTGAGTGGTCATTGTCCCTGTCCACTTTAGTAGTCAGGTACTTTTAGGTGGACTGGGAATTCTCAGAGTATGAAATCGCAATGGATAGACTTCATGTATAGTCACTAACTAACCATACTATATGTATGCTTTGAATTGTGATTGAAGAGTGAGACAGTCAGGCTACATAGGCAGACAGATCACCACCTATTACCTTGATGTGGCTGTATTGAACAATGGCTCCTTGCGTTCCCATCACTAATCACTATGTTTGGCCTAGCTGTGAATTTAGCCTGCCATCTCCGTACTTCCCCTAGTAGCTACAGGCTGTTAACAACTCATAATGACGTATACAGTCATCTAGGCGCCACTGCCACCTGTACAAGGCTCTTATCTATAGACCATAGTGTTGCCTGGCATCTCCCTACCATCCCCTAGTAGCTACCGTAATCTCCCGCGTAGAAGACGCGCTGCGTGTAGAAGACGCACCCCAAACTCAGCACATGCATTTTCGTGTATAAGACACACATTTTAATGCTGAAATTTGTAAGATTAGTACATTTCTATAGTAAAATTACCCCTCGTATAAGACGCACACCCAACCTAAGAGAAAGCTATAAGACCCCCCCAGCATTTTGTTTGGCGTAGAGGACGCGTCTTATACGCGGGAGTTTATGGTACATGCTGTTAACAACTCATAATTGAATATTAAACCTAACTTGTGTGGTTTAATATGAATTATTCCCAAAGAGCTACATGTATGGCTTAGGGGTAGCTATGCTATATATAGCAGCAGTCACTTACTATTTGTCAGCAATTAGTCAATATATGATGAGCAAATTGTCATCGAGGACAGGGACTTAGCACTCAGTGCTACGAATGTGACATTTTAACAAGATGCTAAAACAGTACACCAGTTCCACCAGTACCTGAGTGGAGTCACATAGGACGGGAAGTGCGCAGACTTGAGACGGTCACAGTTCAGATATTCTCTGTGCCAGGTCACGCATATTGTGCCCCTGGCGTATATCACCATGTGTTGTCTGGGAAATTAGCATACCCTACATGTTCTGTGTAAGCTTAATTAGGAATAATGGCTTCTACTCATTAGAGGAAAAAAACAACAAAAGTAACATCAAAATGCTTTTAGAGCCGCAGATTGCCTTGATACACAGGGATATGTTTTCAGAATTTTGTCTTGATTTCAAAATTTCCCAAGTTCAACATGGCTATAGATTTTCCCAAATTTCCTTTAAATAATGAACGTTTTGTAGCACTTTACAATGAATTAAGGATTCATGCTGGGCTTATATTATAGCAAAGCCCTGAACTCATGGTGCGGCTTTACGCGGGTGTGGATTATGCGCAGGTGCGGCTTTTATGCAGGGTTTTACGGTAATATTAAACCTTCCAGTTCAGCTTATTCAAGGCAATACAGTATCTAGGCATAATAATCACCTGCCAATTCTTTTCATTTATAATACCAAGGGTATGTTCCAGTACAGGTATAATGTGTTAAGACTAGTATAACCACTAGTACCGTAAAACCCCGGTCATAAGCCGGCCCCGGTTATAAGCCAGGGGGTGAGTTCAGGGAAATCCTATAAGCCGATTTTAGGGCCAAAATTTCCCTATTTTCTCTTTAATCTATTGTATTAAAACCCCGGTCATAAGCCGGGAGTAGAGTTGGGGGAAAATTTAGACGCTGGTTTTGGCCCAAAATAGGGGGGAAAATCCGGCTTATGACCGGGGTTTTATGGTAGGAGTACCGTTGATACAGGGCTCGACAAATCCCTGTGTCCAGTGCCCCGGATACAAAAATATTTCTCTGGGCACAACTTATTTCTCAAGAAGTAGCTGCCAAGCTAGGCTTATACACTGAGCAAAGGGCTTGGGCACATGATATTTTCCTGTTGGACACAATATTGATTTCCTTATGTGTCCAGTGGACACACATCCCAAACTGATTTGTCGAGCCCTGTGATAAATTTATAGCAGTGGAGGCGGGTTTTACACAGAGAGAGGTTTTGATTCAACAGTAAAAATGCTATGCTAAATAATATAATATAGAGCCCTAACAAAAAAAGTTCATGCAAGGTATTTACCCTTACAAAATAAGTACAGATCACTGGAGTATATATATAGCACTCCCCCCCCCCGTTAGTCTGCTTTCAAATAAAACTAAAACTGAAAATAAAATAAATTGCAAAAAAAAAAAGGAAGGTGATAAATGGAGTAGGTGACAAAAAATGAAAATCAACGAATGTAAGCAAATAGGGAGAAATATTGAAAAAGAGAAAAGAAAATACGCGAGTGGCATAGATAGGGAGAGGGGAAAAATGGCAAAAAGGGAGTAAAAAAAGAGAAAGAGAACAAACATGAGTACAAAAAGATGCACACGCGGGTTTACTTTACAACTGTGACCCACTTCCTAGGTAGACTAAAAAGAGAAGAAAAGAGAAACCAGGCGTCTATGATACACCCTCAAGAACTTGGCGGGAAAAAAACTACAAAAAAAAAGAAAGGTTTAGGTTTACACCTTGCCACCACAAGGCTGTATCTTGTACTTTGTAAGTGGTACAACTGAAATAATTTGGTACCTGCAGCTTTTTAGATTCATCTGTCATTGAAATGTTTTCATCTGAAGCTACATTGAGACACTCTGTAAGAGTTAGTTTAACAGTGGTCATAAATAACCCATAGGAAGGGGGGGGTGGCATAAAGATTTGTGCCATCTTGAGGGGCTGTGTAAAAACATTGTTTTTATCGGATGAAAAAAAAAGAATGGAGGAGGGTGGGCCCAAAAACTATAGCCCACACTCAAGGTGTGGAGGGGGGGGGGGCGTGGAATTTGTTTGAGAAATGAAATTTTATACACCTCTTACCATGTTGATAAATAATGACCACGCCCCTATACCCCATTATACCATGGTTATCACGTTCTTGAATGATTTTAAGGTGCCTGGAGTGGATATTGAAGTTTGAATAGTACGCGCTAAATGAACCCATGTTGACACTTGGAACGAGACGACGTGACAGCAAATTGACATCAAAGAATTTAATTCGATATCAAAAAAACTTAATGAGTACACAGCATTAAACTAAACATTGAAATCTATCACCGACCTTTTCATTTTGAATGATTTGACGTCTATATTTTACAGTATTCATGATAGAAAAATCGAATCAATGGCCATTTTCGCCGTCATGTTTACTGCATAGCGGACGGATTGTTTACCGCTGCGAGACACAAGTTGGCATATGCTCTAAGGGTATTCTGGCCGTCGCGCGCACTCCTTACAAGCGGTGGCTCTATGAAAATGCCTGTAGGACATAAGCCGACCAAACACTTTGTATCCAGTCAATCTTGTCGTCTCGCCGAGAAACCAAGACTAAGGTCCAAGATGGCGGAGGACGGATTAGGTCGAATCGCAACAAATAACATTGATTTTCATGGCTTTTTAAGGTGAATACAAATCTAATTTAATGGTTGAAACCATGGTATAAACGCCATAAATAACAAATAGAGGTGCACACGGTGATTCTATGGGTTAGATAAGACACTCGGCCTATGGGCCCGTGCTTCTTATCTGCCCCTAGAATCACCTAGTGCACCTCTATTTGTTATATATGCCCTTACCATTGGTACACATGTACTTTGTACTTCTTCTATAGATGCCACACTTGGCCCTATATAGGCTGTCAAACAAATCCTGAATTGCGAAAATGAAATAGTAAAAAAATTATAAAAATACAAAAACTTTAAAAACCTTTACAAAAGAAAGACAAACAGTGAGATATGGCCGTGTCAGAGTGAGTAGTGTATAATCAGGACTCAGTGTGAAGGTCTGTTTGGCGGGGGTGTGTGGGGGTGTGAAGATTTTATAGTATAGGCATGTAACCCTTTTAGCCTTGAAGAAATACACATTACCTCAAGGCAACATTGTTCGGCATGATGCATGAATGCAGTGCTGGCGACGCGCCATTACATGGCATTACTACATTAGTGCATTCCCGGTGCATCATGCCACAGTATCAGCCCTGTAGGGTCCGACTGATGCATTAATGCATTGCTGGTCAAGTCAACCTGAACCCCTGAAGTGCCGCTAATGCAGGATTTAAGTTGCATTTGGATATTGATTTTTGAGGTATTAGAACTATAAATGATCTTGTATAAGCCACACCATTGTATAAGCAGCACCACCGACTTGGGAATGAGCTAGCTAAACCCCACACCTGGATGAGGCTTGAAAATTGTAGGTAAAATTTAATACTATTCTATAGTGTCAAATACCCCTGGAGAGCCGCACCAACACTTTGGGCCGGTCCTAGAAGCTGCATTTTGATCTGGGTTCTTGTACTAGCCATGGATTATACCAGAGAATTTAGGGCACTGTTCTTTAGCAAAAGTACTCCGCTTATAAGGCGCACCATCACTTTTGGGAGGTTCTAGAAGTTACAAGTCTTACACGCGAGAGATTATGGTAACTTAAAAACATGGAAACTCAGTCTAATTGGGAAAGACATAAACTTCAATAAAGGGACATGTTATTGCCTTAAGATCTTTGATATTGAATCATAGGCAGCAAAGTTAAATTGGCCGTTAAATTGTGGATTCCAGCAGAGTCCAGTTATTAACCCGAAAGGAGTTATAAGAGCCGGGTAAAAACTAGGTCATTTTCAGTAGGTACTTCCGGTTGAAAAAAAAGATGAGAAAAACCAATTTCTTTTTGGCAAAATATGGGTCATATCAAACATTTTTTTTCTAATCTTGCTAATAGAACAATAGGTAAATATGTTAGGCTTACCTTGATAGAGAGATTGTATTCTTATCTGCAGCAGATAAGCTAGAATCTTTATCAAAACAGGTAAGGGTAGGGGTGCAGTCCGCGTTTTTGGACTGAGGTGGTGCGGATCATTGCGTTCTGGGTAAAAAAATTGATCCAACGTTGATGAATTTGCCATCATTCGTCTCGTGCGCGCACTCGAGATGTCGTAATTTCAGCACAAACATGGCGGATATCGATTTTTTTGTAAATTATAATATAGAAATATGACAAAGAATGGTCAAAGGATATGATTTAAATCGATATGTTTTATTAAAAAGATATAAAATAAATTACATCTTCGCCCTGTCCTTAATTCGCATTACAAAGCCCGTGGTGGTGCAAATTGACCCAAATCCTCATGGAAATTGGGTTGGGCATGTGCAGATAGAACCAAAATCAAAAATGGTGGACAGCTAGACAATCAACTTGTGGGGCTATAACTGCTGGATTATAACAAAATGGGGGAGAATTACACTGTCTCATGCCTTTTTGACCATGTATCATGAGTTCAATGCAACCTTTGAGTTTGTCCCGTTCCCAACCACTTTCATGTTTGGTCCACACCTGTGTATGACTATTGGTATATTTTGGATTTTTTTTTGACCCAGGAGGTCAGGCTAGGTGCACACTTTCAGAAAATGTATAGATTAACCTCCCATCTACCCAATACATAGAACTATCTCAAAATGATAAGTAATACCCTGGTCAGAGTAATTGTTGTCCCATTCCCAACCACCTTATGTCCTGTTCCCAACCACATTTTATTCAACATAACATTATTCAGTTGTACAACTCGGGCAGCACACTCAAAAATACATGCTACCTCTCCTCTCTCCTCCCACCCATTCATTACATAAAATCATCTCAATATGATAACCAATATGGTGGTCACAGTAATGACTATGTCCTGTTCCCAACCACAGGTTGTCCTGTTCCCAACCACTTATTGTCCTGTTCCCAACCAGTTTTTTCCAATGCTAAATTATTCAGTTTTATTACTTGCGAAACTCACTCAAAGGTACCTATTCCCTCCACTCTGTGATCCCACCCACTCATTACATAAAATGCTCTATTATAATGATTAATATCCTGGTCACCATAATGATTATGTCCTGTTCCCAACCACTTAATGTCCCGTTTCCAAGCGCTTATTTTTTCAATATAACATCATTAAGTGATACCACTCATGAAACTCACTCAAAAGCACCTATTCCCTTGGGCGCCTTCCCTTGCTTCTGCCCTCCCACCCACTGATTACATAGAATCATCCCAATACAATGAATAATATCCTGGACACTGTAATGATTATGTCCTGTTCCACTTATAATCACTCAGCCCCCCCCCACCTTCCACCATCACTTAGCAAAGAAATAGCTCAATGTAATTCATTAAACCTGAGATTTTGGATGTTTTCTTTGCGTCTTATACGAGGGGTAATTTTACTATAGAAAAGTACTAATCTTACAGAATTCAGGCTTCCGATGTGCGTCTTACACGCAAAACAGCCATTGGCTAGTTAGGGGTGCGTCATCTACACGCACTGCGTCTTCTACGCGAGAGATTACGGTACTTTGAAATATGCCTTTATTGGCTCATTCTAGCCTAAAACAATTTTGTGTAAAGCAAAAAATATCGTACTCCTATTAGCATAGGAAGAAGTGGTTGGGAACGGGACAAGTGTTTACACACTATATTTAAGAAGAATCAAGCATGCAATAACATGCACCCACACCTGTAGTTTACCAATACAGAAAAATATAACCATATTCCAAAGTTACCTCTGACCCCCTGTGGAACCCTTTGGTCCAAAAGTTGCATCAAACTCATGGTACAGAGCCTTTTATGGTTAATATGGATCCTTATTCAAGACCTGCTGCTGTTTTGCAATGCTTATCTCACCAAGAGAGGAGTTATTCGGCAATGAAACATACGAGCGATAATGGATGCATTCTCCATAGGCTTAACCATTGACAGTTATAATGCTCAAAGAAAACATGAGGTTAGTATCAGAAGGGGCCTAAAAGAAGAGATAAAGTGCCCTTTCGGGTTACTTGCATTGCAAAATGCTGTCCTACATTTCATACAGCTCCTTTGTCACCTAGACCAAATTTCCAACCTCTCTTACTTCTAAATACCGTAAACTCCCGCGTATAAGACGCATTGCGCGTATAGGACGCACCCCAAACTCAGCAGGACCATTTTTGCATATAAGACGCACATTTTAAGGGTGATTTTTGTCAATCCAGTACTGTTCTATAGTAAAATTACCCCTCGTATAAGACGCACCCCCAATTTCAGTACATCCTATAAGACCCACAAGGCATTTGTTTGGCGTAGAGGACGCGTCTTATACGCGGGAGTTTACGGTAGTTCTACATTTCTCACAAAAGCCAGTCAGAGCAAAGACAAAGGAGAAGATTCAAAGAGTCAGAAAGGTCACGAAGTTACCAACGGAAGATCATTATGTCAGTCGAGAAATCATAAGGAAAGAAAAAAAAAAGAAAATGAAAAAAGTCAGTCATAAGTCAGTCAGCATGTTTTAGGTCATGACGAGGATGGTCCAACATCCTATTAACTGTTTAAAGGCCGTTAGTGCATTAATGCATCATGCCAATTGGTCGCCATGATGCATTAATGGAGCTGCATTCATGCATCATGCCGACCCTATGGGGTCGATACATTCCAGGAGGGTCGGCATGATGCACCAATGAAGTGCTGGCGAGCAGACTCGCCAGCACTTCATTGGTGCATCATGCCGATGTATGATACGTTAATGCATTACCGACTCTCAAAAGGGTTAATTGATTGCCCAAGGCGTCCGGGAGGTTATTTTAGTAGAATGACAAGGGACCTAGAAATGACGCCGATTTTAAACCACAAAGGATGTAAAACGGACCCTAGGACTAGGAGCGTCTGAATCATATGGAGAACAGGAAATGCCGCTAAATTGTCAATGCCACAGGAGGAGATCGGTTAAACCTTTAAGGGCCGCTTATGTAAGAGTGCATTTCCTTGTCTAATATCAATCATGCCCATTGATCGTCATGATGCACCAATGAAGTGCTGGAGAGTCGATCTGCTCATCACCATTTCATTGGTGCATCATGCTGACCCTTATCAATCCGATAGGATCGGCAAGATGCATGGATGCAGCCCTGTTGAGTTACTCACCATGGCTGCATTCGTACATCATGATGACCAATGGCAATGGGCATGATGCATGGATGCCCGTAGAAGGTTAAACACAAGCGACTAAATTACTGAAAAAGTTGAATAGACGCACCTGGTCCACAATAGACTTGGAAGAAGTTACTTTGAGGCCAACCTTTGTCAAGGCTATGTGGGAGGGCTGAGAAGTGGTCTAAGGGAGTGGTCATTAGTTATCATTAGGGGGAGGCTGGTGACATTTTTGTTCAGACATTTTTCTTTTCTTTTCTTTTATTTCAATCTCTGGAGACTGTTGGAACCCATCCCTCTATCTATCTCTCTTCTCTCTTCTCTCTTCTCTCCTCTCTCCTCTCTTCTCTCTTCTCTCTTCTCTCTTCTCTCTTCTCTCTCCCTCTCTCAAAAGGGAGCGCCCCGCACCAGGAAGGGCCCAAATTCTTTTCCCATCCCCAACACTCTCCCTCCCCTCCGCATTAACAATAAACGGCCACTCCCTATGAAGACAGGATGTGTACTTTAAGTAGTCGTCCTTCAGTCACCTTAGTTAAACCTTTAAGGACAGCGGGATACTTAAGTGGGCAGCTTCCTTGATGCATCATGCTGACCTATCAGGACGGGCCTCCCTAGCCCACTTAAAAGGGTCTATATCTCCTCTTTCCTATCCCCTCAGGATGTGTGTGGTGCACATATGCGCGGGCACTGACACATTCCTCTGTTAAATTATCAACCTGTGAAGCACGGGATAGCCACTTAGTGCCGCTAAAGTGCTGTAAAACACAAATCAATCAATCAATGACCTATCAGGAGTGTATACATTGTAGATACCCAATCCTGTAGGGTCAGCATGATACCGTTATGGCGAGAGTCTTCACTCTTCAACAGTTCAAGATTTTCCTGAATTTCAAGTTTCTTGTCCCAAAGACCTACACAATCATGTACAATATGCCTATCGGTATATGATCAAGGGCCTTCATCTTAATTAAGGTAGTGGCTGGCCACTACCTTATTTACATCTATCTACCAGCGAAAGTAGCCACAGAAAATAATCCATGTATAGGCTTAGTCTGTAACTCACCCATGTTAAATCAATACACAACATAATGTAGGAGAGTGAACTGGTGGGGATTAGCTGTGGTCAATTCAGCTTTGTTCTATAGTAAGCAGAGGCTTTGTACTAAACTCATCCCATGTTCCAATATGGTGTGTTTCAGCTTGGAGAATTGGTGTCTTGACATATGACTCAAGCTCCTGGTATAGACTATATCCAAAACTATCATAGTATTCCAATATGTTGTGTAAATGCTTGGAGATTGGCACAGAGGTCCTGTCACTCCCATTGATAGCTTGGTCAAACTACCACACCTGTATGTACCCCCCCCCCCACCTTCCCTAATGCATATTATGGCCACAATGACTCTCTGGCCAGGCTTACACCTAATATAAATTAGCTGTAGGCATTAGCACTCCACTATCACTATCCAAGGTCTAGCCATTGACAAAATCACTGAAGAGCCTGGTGTAATTGTTTTCTCTCTCCCAGGGAGATGGTATGATGCGTATAAGGTGCGTCTTATACGGGGGTTTTTAATTTTCATTGCATCCACAAGGGGGACTCCAAGACCTTTCTTTTGATATGTTACATTCCCCCTTAGCCATAATAGGATAATTGGGGGCCCAGGGGGAGGTCTATGGGGCCCAAGTTACACATAGGTCTTTGAATTTTGAAAATTCATTCAGTAGAACCAAAGTTATGATTTTTTCATTTTTTTGAGAATTTTCCAAAACTCTAGGTGCGCCTTATACACAGGCTGAGCCTTATATGCGGGAGATTACGGTACTAGTAGTGTAGCTCATCAATATTATAGAGGGGCACCACAAAATAACCCTCTGCATGCAACATTATGTGTCATCAGTTAAACAATAAACCTTTATATACATAGGCAGCCTGATGTTTCATTAATCAAACCAAGCAAAGCTTTACAGACAACATGGTGTTTTATTAGTTATACCATACAATAACCCTTCATAGGCTACATGGTGGTTTATTGATCATGACTTACCACAACCCTTTACAGGCAACATTATATTCTATTGATTATACCATACAATAACCCTTTATAAGCAACATGATAATTCATTGATTATACAAATGTACCATAGAATAACCCTTTATAAGCAACATGATGTTTTATTAATCACACCATACAATAACCCTTTATAAGCAACATGATGTTTTATTAAACACACCATACTATAACCCTTTATGGGCAACATGATGGTTTTTTAGATTCATCTTACAATAACCCTCTACAGACAACATGATGTTTTATTCGTTTTGCAATATTATAATCCCTTACAGGCAACTATTGGTTATTCCATGCAATAACCCTTTATAGGGAACATGATGGTTATTAAATTCATCATACAATAACCCTCTACAGGCAACATGATGTTTTATTTGTTTTGCAATATTATAACCCCTTACAGGCAACATGGTATTCTATTGATTATACCATACAATAGCCCATTGCGGGCAACATGATGGTTCATTGGTTATACCATACAATCACCCTGTACAGGCAGCATACTGTTTTATTAGCTTTGCCATTCAATGACCTTTTACAGGCAACATGATGAATTATTGGACCTCAATAGACAGTATAATGTAGGAGAGTGGGCTGTGGGGGGGGGGGAGGGCTGAGCTATGGCAAGCTGTGATTTGTCTTATAGAAAACAAAAGCTTTGTATATCACCTCCTTCATATTCCAATATGGTGTATAAAAATACTTGGAGTCAGTGATTACTCAATATACTTTGTCACTTTAGCATCACTTAGTATGATAATTTTGTATAGACTATAGTTCTTTGAACATAGACGCCACTATACCATAGGGCTTTGCCCTAACCTTAAACATTTTATTTCAGGCGGGTTTTTGTTCAGTCACTTTCAGTAATAACGTTATGTGGCAGTTTTGAAGACGACTTCTTTCATATTAAGTGATGACTTCTCGGGTTGATATATTGATATTTGAATTTATGGTACATAACATCTGCCAAAAAATTTAAATTTTATTTCTTTTCGAGTTACGAGCAATGCACATTGCTGCCCTATATTATGTGTCCGTACACGATGTATATAAAGACTCACACCATCATGTCACTGTTGGTAACTATCCTACTTACTGGGGCCATGAGAAAGTGACACAGATTATTATGATATAGATCACCAAGGAGAAGTAAAAAACATAAAAATATAATAGACTATTGTGCCACCTCTGTTACCATTGCCACGCACCTATGTCGCTCTAACACTCTCATACTCCCTATCCCATAGCAATGGTCGAGAAAAAGATGGTTAAAAAACAAAAAAATGGTTTAGAAAAAAGGGAATATAAATAGACAGATCACAGATTACTATAACAACACGCCATCCAGGTTTCCATTTCAACTGCTGCCACCCGTGACACCTTTTTTCGCATTCTTGAGAAAAGGTCTTGTTGCCTTTTTTCATTCTTGGGGAGAAAAAGTTCATTTTGTTACCACTTCTACTTTTCTTTGGTCATTATGAAGATATGTGGTATTTGAGTGTTTGTATAGTGAGTGAGACCCAGTCTGGGTGCAGGTGGGTGTGACTAGGGGGAGGGAGGGTTCATTCTTAATAATGACAATATCAGGGGTGGACTGCAGACTGCAGTAATGCATGAATTAATGCGTAATGCGGTGCGAAAAGGGTTAAAGAATTCAGCATGATACTGTCATCTTAGACAAAAATACTACCAAGCTGTCATTACAGAGTTGACACACGGTCTCATCCACAAGACACCAATTCCTACTGCAGCAGGCTTCTCAAAGGGTTTATAAGCTGTGGCTTAGACGCAGGGTATTGCACAGATTGCAGTAATCATTCACATATCAATGTAAATTTGCCTATTACCGTAATCTCTCGCGTATAAGACGCGTCCTCTACGCCAAACAAAATGCTCGTGCGTCTTATAGCATACTCTCAAGAAGGGGGTGCGTCTTATACGAGGGGTAATTTTACTATAGAAATGTACTAAATTTACAAAATCGAGCCCTAAGAGGTGCGTCTTATACGCGGAAATGCTCCTCCCAAGAAGGGACATTGGGTTAAAAGAGAAGCACGTTAGCATGTCTTCTGTGTATAAGCTGCCCTGGCCAGTTCAGAAGGCCTCAACCACCGGTCATACTTTTTGTCCTGACCAGCGAAAGTAACTTTCACCATACAGAATATTGATGAGGTCTCCTCTGCCGGATTTGTCTGCTCGATAACTTTGTAGTCCTTGACCTCTGCTATTTGAAATCGTGGCTTGCTGCTCTTCTTCGCATCCAACACGATGAGGATTTTAAATTTCTCCCCCAGCTTCTCCTTCCAGAAGGACTCGAACCGCGATTTTAAAGATTTCGCTGGTTCAGATGAACATGCAAACTTGTCGAGAAGTTCCAAGTTGGGCATATTTTCATCTAAGTTTTCAATATCAGGGGGCTCGATTTCCGGTACCTTCATTTTGAAATTAGAGGGAATATTTATGGTATCGGTCTCCTCAAGCTTTGTTGCATCTCTTTCTGGAGTACTAGTCTCTTCCTTTTCTTGTGAGTGGAGCAAATTGGATTCCAACTTGCTTTCAGCGCCCTCCAAGCATATTTCCACATCATCTTCACTGACGACATATGATGACAATGATTCACGATCTTCGACAAGATTTTGGTCTTTAGGAAAATGATGAGACATACCACTAAATGCAGTAGTTTGTGCTTGTTTCTCTTGTTTCTGTTTACCATAATAAACCGATCCTGTTCTTTTGGTGTGTCGTTGAAATTGAGTCACACTAGTTTGTAATGGATTATGAATGACACCGACATGGCTGTGTCTTCGATGTGACCTGGACGCATCCATATCAAGTTGCCCTTCGGAGTTCAGTGAATGTTTACTAACCCATGCATGGGTATCATATTCCTTCACTGCGCCCAATAGAATTTGTCGCATCTCTGTTAAATCTGCTGAAATTGAGGTGTCTGCCTCGCCTGCCCCACCTGTAACAGTTGTGTCACAGTTGCCAGTTGGCTGAGTCTCTCTGACACTAACACTGTCCATAGGTGTCACATCATCACTGTCAACATTTGACACTGAAGTATAACCAGAATTGTAGTTACTGTCAACTGGTGTCTCTGATTCTACCCTGTAACTTCTCCTTCCAAAGTTCTCACTCTTTTCTGAACTAACACTTTGACTTACTGAACTTCTGGGGGTGTCGCATGGCTCAGTTGAATACTCGCTGTGAATCTCAGCAGTGACCGTCACCTCAGAATGACAGTCACTAAATTCTGCTTGCTCCTCAGAATTCACCTTAGAAAGGCGTCGGTTTACATCGAGTTTAGTTCTATTATCAAGGAACGGCTTTCTAGTATCAAATTCTTGCAATGGGTGATTTTTACCCCTTTTCCCATGTTCTTCCCTGCGAACATAGTCAGTCGACTTTTTTCTCGGCATAGCAGAAGCAGTTGTCGGTGCAGAGTATTTTGACTTTACTTGAGATTGATTGCTGTATCTATCCTGGACTACATTTGCCATTTGATGATTATCTTTAGTTTCACTAGCATCAGGAGTCTTTGATTTCCTTGGTCGGATAACACCTAACAAGGCTTTCTTCCACTTGATGCCCGCCTTCTGTTTACTATTTGCAGCCTTACCATTTGTAACTGGCGGGGAACAAGAACCTTCTCCCTGGGAAACCAAATTTGGCATGCTTGAAAAAGAACTCCTTTCCATTTTTGCCTTTGCCTTTGAAGTCCTGCCCTGTCTCTTTACTACTGCTGCTACTGATGATGATGAAGAAGAAGAAGAGTTTTGAGCTACTCTCTTTTCCTGAATTTTACCACCATACCCTCTATCCATGAGGAGTAAATGAGGCTGACTGACAGAAAAACAGGAAGATGAGAGTGAAGAATCAAGTGGATAATCAGTGTGTAGTTCATCAGCACTGGAGCTATCAGGGAAGGATTTAGGATTATATGAAGAGTTAAAGGGGCCTCCTGTGCCTATACTTTCCATGTGCTGCTCTTCATAATTGAGCTGCTCATGCTTGGAGAGCAGCTCACTTGGTGCTCCTTTCACCTCACACCACTCCCTGCTGCCCCACACCCCATCTCTGCCACAGTCTTTATGCTGCAGGAAGTCTGGGAGGCTGACCCCAGCAGTATAAACCTCATCCTGGTCCACTTCCCTCCTCCCTCCACAGCCATCATTATGATCCTTGTTGTTACTGCTGCTACTGCTCCAGTTGATTAGCAGACTCACCCTGCCCAGCCCACCAGACACCTCCCATGTTGGTGTACTGTACAGCTGACACAGGCTGTTAATAAGGTGCCTTAGTTCCTGTGGTAGTGGGGGGCTCAGTGCATTACCATTGTCCTCCATTGTAATCTAGTGTACACCCTCAATGGTATTTTCTATACAAGTCCAATTACTTATTGAGAAGATGCTTAGGTGTTGGGCTAATATGCTAGATTAGAATCCACAAGGTTAAAATCAAATGTGTGTAGCTAACCCACTAGATTAGAATCCACCAGATTAGAATCAAAGATGTATGGTGTAATCAGAGATGCCACCTTTGTAAAACAGGAATTCCTGGTAAATTTTCCTGCTTCTTTTTCTCTGCTACCAAGTGGCATCTCTGGTTATTAATCTGCCAAAAAAAAGGCAGAAAGGTGTAGATTCCACTTCCTCATTGTTGCTCCGCGGCCTCATTTGTAAAGTGGCGATGGTGTTGCTTTTCCTGTCCCCAAGTAGTGTGCGGCATGTGTGTCCATCAATGTTACATAGACCTGTATACATTTTTTATTGATTATCTCTTTACGGGCTGTGTAGCGCTTAACACACTTTGCCCATTTCTCCCTATGATGCTTGAATACAGATGCATCATGCAGACCCTACAGGGCTCGATACACTCCCAGAGGGCTGGCATGATACAGCAATGCAGTGGCTAAAAGTAACTCACCAGCAGTGGAACGGTGTATCATGACGACAATACATAAACCTGGCGGTGTGCAGCCTTGAAAGGGTTTATTGATTATAGGTCCCCCACAGTCTCACTTGAGCCACTCCCCGTCCCAGAACAAATACACCCACCTCGTGCTTCGACAAAGCAGCCTCGCGGACAAAAGTGAATTATATCATTGATTCATGTGTCATATAAAAAGACACCCATTGCATATCGCCTCGCAGACATCGCTGTTCTCCTTGTAGGTACTTGGACTGTGGGTGAGGCTACTCTATATCCAGTGCTGTATAACTTATTCATCTTTCAAAACATTGTAGAGATCTCCTTCTTCTTACATCTATGGGGAGGGGGGGGGGGTCTTACCTCTTTCAAGCTCTCTCTAGGTATCACATATGAATAATTTAACACAGCTGTAGATAGTAACTCCAGGACTGCTGATGCATCTTTTAAAAAAAAGATAAATTATTCCATTCAGATATTCTCAAAACTTGATATTTGTGTTTACGAAGAAAATTGAAAAAAATACAATTGGGTAAAATTCGCATTCAAGGGTACGAAAATTTACAGTCGGCTTAGAAAATTTCTCTGAAATTAAAAGGAAATTCTACCAACATGAAAGCATCTAACGTTTTCGACTGCGTTACCTGAACACAACTTTTTCGACTATGTTACCTGAACACAACTTTTATGTTGGGCCTTATCCACTATCAGTACTTCAAGGGTTAAAATGCAGTTCGTGCAGGATAAATGAGTGTATAGGTAGCTGTAAATGTTACAGGCATTGTTTGGAGTCCAGGAACCAGCCCCTGGAAGTCAATACAAAAGGTGCCGTACGCTACTTTCATGCCATCGTAATTTTATAACTCGCACTAACGCTAACTCCAAACAAGTGTACCCTAAATTCTCTTGTATAAGCCGTGGCTTATACCAAAACCCAAATCAAAATTAGGCTTATAGAATTGGTCCAAAACGAAGGTGCGGCTTATAGGGGGTGTTTTGACACTATAAAATAGTACTAAATTGCCAAATTTTAAGCCTCAGTTGTGGCTTTTAGCTTATTCAAAAATCGAGTGTGCGGCTTATACGAGGGATGCTGCTTATACAAGAGAATTTACGGTACTGTAAAATTCAGTATATAAGCTGCAGCCGTGTATGATTAAGCCACACCCTGCATTTAGACAACGGATACACAAAGATCTTACAGTATAATTATCATACCTTATACAGTACAAGTAAGTGGCACCCTCAGTGCACGAGGCCATGATCTCCTAAAAGCCACATCTCAACTCTGTGGAGTAGGGACCCAAATGATGAGGGCATAGATGGGAAAAATAACTTTATTGGGAGACCACAAAGGAGAACTCCCCTCAATATTAACAGTGGCATACTGGACTCATAAAAGGCGACAAACTCCAGGTTTATTGTGACATGAGCTGAGCAAGTGGCCAGCTGCTGTTTATATGTACATGCCTAGGCCTTCATGTGCGTCTTTGTTATGGGTTCCCTGTCAGTCAACCACATCTGAGTGATCAAATCCCATGGTTTGTCTGGCTCTGTCTATGGCACCAGGCAAATAAAAGAACAACTTTTAAATATCTGTCCAGGACTAATTTACAAACAACCCTGAGGAATTCTTGTAAGATATATGTGCGCTGACAGGCTAAACTCATCAATCAATAAATCAAATTGTCTTGTCTTATAGGCAGTGTTATCCAGGTAATTCTAAAGATCAATACAGCAAGAAAAGTGGTTGATAAAGTTTTTGGATTTTTCTAAGGTCAACCTACTGAGAATACAAATATTCATTCATTCGGGGTACATCATTTGAAAGATAATCATCTTGTGAAACTCTTGATGTAATTTGTTTGCAAATGTTGACACCACAAGCAAATTTGTGAGCATTCCACTAGAATTAAACTAAATACAACTTTATTCACGAAAAACTCACCCTTTCTTGCCTCATTGGTCTATAGCGTATACATATTTTATATATTCTGCTACCTCCAGTGCTTATAAACAGTTAATGTCATACTGTATGTTTCCATGCATAAAGACTCTGCTGAATTCAGAACAGTTCACAACCTGATACATTCTACATAGCCCCAATGAAGCGAGTCAGCCCGTCAGCAATACACCGCTCTCGCCAGGGCTGCATTGACGCATCATGACAACAAGTGGGCATGATGCACTAACTCATTAGAGGACTTTAACCCTTTAAGGGCCGTTGATGCTTCAATGCATCATGCCCATTGGTCGTCATGATGCATGAATGAAGCAGCAGCCCTGGTAACTCGCCAGGGCTACATTCATACATCATGCTGAACCAATGAGGTTGATGCACTTCCAGAGGGTTGGCATGATACTCCAATGAAATGCTGGCCAATGGGCATGATGCACTCCTTAAAGGGTTCAAGGGTTAAACCTTTGAAGGGTTAGAGTACGAGATGGTCAGGCATACCTGATGTGCCTACAGGTGTGACTGTGTAACGTTAGGCTTCTAGTGGTGGTTGCTAAGGGATTTGAAGCTCAATATGTGGATACCTGAGTACTTGTTGAGCTGCTGTAATACTCGTATAAGGCGCGTCTTATACCTGAGGATCAGACCCTACTGCACCTGTAGAATCGGCAAGAATTGGGGTTGCGCCTTGTATATGAGGATAAGGTCATACAGAACAGTACTATAGAATGACCAATATTTTCCTTCATGTGCGAGGTGCACCTTATATACGAGGTGCGCCTTATATACGAGGTGCGCCTTATATATGAGGTGCGCCTTATATACAATGTGTCGTTATATACGGGGTGCACCTTACATACAAGGTGCGCCTTATATACGAGGTGCGCCTTATATACGATGTGCGCCTTATATACGATGTGCGCCTTATATATGAGGTGCGCCTTATATACGAGGTGCGCCTTATATACGATGTGCGCCTTATATACGATGTGCGCCTTATATACGATGTGCGCCTTATATATGAGGTGCGCCTTATATACGAGGTGCGCCTTATATATGAGGTGCGCCTTATATATACGAGTTGCGCCTTATACATATGGTATTATGGTAGTGTCGAGTGTACACTGATAACAGGTATGTATTCAAGTCTGGTCTAAGGGGATTTATAGGTGTGTCAGTCTCTTATCTTGTCGGCTAAGTCAGAGTAGATTTATTACCCTTTGGATGTAGTGTCCCGCATAGAGTTCAGTTACCTTAATTAATGCAGTCATGTCTGGTTGGGCCTAAAAAAAATTGTTGTGTTCAGGTAACGCTACCCACGCTACCCTAATTTTTTGGCCCTACCCTAACTTTTTTATGGGCATTTCGGGGGAAAATCTGATATTTTGGCACTTATGGAGACACAGAAGTTTTTTTCGTGATTTTGTGGATCAAATTCGCGTTGCATAGGCGAGAAATTTTACAGCCGGCCTAAAAATAACTACCTACCCTAATCTTTTTTCAACCCCGTTAATTTTTTTTAGGCCTTTTTTGGCCAGTCTATGTTGATCAAGAGTACATTGAGCGAATAAAAACTAGACTAAAACCCTGTGTATAAGTCACAGTTTTTAAACTATTTTACCTATTGCGGCTTATAATATCTTCAAATCAGGGTGCGTCTTGTACGCAGGGTTTAACCTATCCAGAATTCCGTAAGGAAGGGGACCTTTTCAGATGCAAAGTGCGACTTTGAGGAAAGCTAGCAACTCAAGGTTTGGCTTATACACATGTATGCAGGTGTGGCTTACCATATTGTTGAGAAAAACCGCTCGACGCTGATAGTTTTGGCCGGATATTTATCCCCGACCCTTATACAAGACATGCTCTTGTTCTGAGTCTTATTTTTGATGTTAAGAGTTGTTTCAACACCCCCTTACCGGAGTCGCTTATTTGAGCCGTACGCTAATTTAATACCCACCACTTTAATACCCACCACTTTATCATACATGTATACAGGTTATTAAGCTTGTAGTAGAGTAAGCTGTATTTGTCTGCTCTCATATACCTTCCAGGGTTGGGTTGGGGGATATTTGCTTACATGTCTGAGTGTCTGTCAGTTTCTAAGCGGTATACCGTATTCGTTCTAAAAGCGCACATGTGCGGTAATTTAATTGTTAGATTCCCAAAACATTTACAATACAAAATTAATTCTAACAAGCGCACCCCCTAAAGCCTAAAAATCGATGTTTTTGCCCTCAAAAAATTATGCCTTTGCCCTCAAAATCGAAGTTTTTGCCCACAAAATCTCTGTTATTGCACTGTATTTGCATAATTTTAGGTCCCAATAGGTGGGGTGTGCCCTTATTAGAGCATGTGCGCTTATTAGAAAGAATACGGTATGGGTGGATGACCCAGACTGTACAACTACAAGTAGAGTGATAACTCTATGATTTATTGTGCACTAACAGGCTATACAAACGTCAGGGTTCATGTCAGGAGGACTTATTGAAGCAGACTCAGTAGAACTAGTGAAAGCTCATACACTTATATGCAGTAACCCTAATGATAGCATTCTGTAAGTAGGTCAGGTATGCGTCTACCTCGAGTATAAGGCGCGCTTCTGATATAACAACCACACTGACTTGAAGAAAATGCGATACCGTATTCCATCTAATAAGCGCCCAGGGCGGTTTACTTTAACTGCCTCCAAAATCGTGAAAATTAGACCCTTTTCTAGGCTGTACAGGCTGCAAAATGTGGTGGGGGCGCTTATTATGGGGAGGGCGTTTATTAGGTTGAATTCGGTAAGGCACAACTGTGACTTGATTTTTAGAGAAGTTTAGTACAGTCTCTAGTATAATAGCCTCCTCACCTTTAATGCACAGTCCCAGTTTGGCCAATCCTGTATGGTACACTAGGGATCCGTCCTTACGTGTATATGCCATGCCTTATACATGGGGCATTACAGTAATTATCCAGGGTCTCTGGGTCAGTAAGTTGTACATGGAAAGCACCAGACGTGAACGAGACCTTCTTGGTGCACCACCAATCATAAAAAAAAAAAAAAAAAAAACATATACACAAAGAAAAAGCACTACCATATTCAACGTAATGAGTGCACATACACTAATAAACCCACACACTCTCCTTTATCTCGTGTTTTAGGCTAGAAATCGCCCAAAATTCCCCAATTTTGAATCCTAATTTAACTTGTAACGACAAGACATACCGTAATCTCCCGCGTATACGACGCGTCCTCTATGCCAAACAAAATGCTGGGGAGTCTTATAGGATGTATTGAAATTGGGGGTGCGTCTTATACGAGGGGTAATTTTACTATGGAAATGTATTGAATTTACAAATTTGAGCCTTAAAATGTGCGTCTTATACGCGGAAATGCATTTCTAAGTTTGGGGTGCGTCTTATACGCGCAGCACGTCTTCTACGCGGGAGATTACGGTACATTTAAGATCTTCTCTAAGTGCAAATGTGCACTAATTGCGTCGCATACAGTATATGAAAAATAAGACATAGAAAATAGGCAGACCTCGGTTCTTGATGGATAGTCGCTAAGCCCTGTCTAGCGAAATAACCTCAGTTGGGAACTGTCTAAGTGAACATATGTACTGGTATGTAAACTTATCTAAATAAGTTTAGTCATCAATGTTCAAAACTTCTTTAAGATGACATGGAAAAAAAGAATTTTACACAAGCATTCATCCTTTGAAGGTGTGGGGTGAAATACAGAGCTATGGTACGTGGTTACATCTCTATTTATGTTAACGACCCTGTTCTGACCTTAGGGACATTCAGATATATATCAACTTATATTTTTACAGAGCCCAAACATGTGACTACCTAAAAACCTAAAATGTACATATCTAAGCATATTTGGGGTAATACAGCATTTGGTATGAAGTCTGAATCCCATTTTAAGCCATTTCTTATCATTTGACCTCGAATTATATGTCCTTACCCTTGACTAAGGTCACTAACCACAGGTTTTCTGAATGGACCTCGTTGAGTAGTACATTTTAGGTTTTTGACATGTGTGAAAAGGTTGATTTAAACCAAATCTAGAGGTGATTATTAGATTTTACTATTGGCCTCGTTACTATGGTAATGGACCTGTCCTGACAATCAGCTACTCATCTCAGAAGTCCACCTCACATTTTCAGCCTCAACTGAAAGGAAAGGGTGAAAACTATCCAGATCAGACGAAGTGAAACTAACATGTCTATGAATTGGTCACATAAGGCTTACACATACAAACCACCTGAAACGTGAAGCCCAACCAATATGCCAACAATGCAAGACTGAACTCACAGTTAAGCATTTCTCGCTCAAATGTAGTAGGACTGCAAGCAACAGAAAAAAATATCTCAAAAAGGCAACAACACTGAAAGCTGTCTTCAACACAATAGAAACAAAAGAACTCCTCAACCTCCTCAAAGAATCAAACTTATATAAGTACATATAGATCATATATACTTATATTTATTAAAAAAAAAAAAAGAATTGCTGGTCCGTCAGTATCAGGATAATGTGACCAACCAGGTGATGTGTCTACAGTTTGCGACATATTACCTGCGTGAGGCAGCACGATAAAGAGGGGCCTTGAGCCACGAGCCATGAGTATTTCACCGCTACGAGCTGTGTCCCACTGCTACAAGCACTCATAAATATATCCATGCGCGCACACACACACCTGCGGCCTACCATTACTATTGAATAGTTTAAAATTATTGAACGTTTGAGTTCCTCGATGGCCCCCAGACAAAACTAAACAAGCAAACAAACAAACCTCACATTTTCAGATACCCAGATATATATGTCTATCATAAAATCATACTGTGAATTAATGCCTATGATTTGCAGTTGAAAGTGATCTGTCATATGGGCTAAAAGCCTTATCAACCCCCATGGATGGTTCACTACTGACGACTAAATTTCTCTTTTGTTTTATCTGTTGATAGGTGATAGCACGACGCACAGAGTGCTCAGGCAAAGTGAAGGTACTGCTCCGATGGACACCCAAAGATATGTAAGTTACCGTATTAAATCTGTCTTTTTTTTCTTTTAAAAAGAATAAAATAAAAAAAGATATAAATGATAGTGACCATGAAAAGGTAACATAAGAGGCATAAGGTTGCAATACAAATCTCCTCGGATGGCATGAACAGTGGAAGTGGTTTAGATAATACATTTGTAGATTGATAGTAAAACTTATAGGTCTAACAATAACTCGGGGTATACCTTATAAACATATTATATCAAGGGTACTTAGATAACCTCTGATTATAAATACTGGTTGACTAATGTGTGATCATGATTTTTAACTATTTTGAATAATAAAAGGTCAATTAAAAGTCTGTAAAAAATATATATTTTGACTAACATGTTTGACGTAATTAGCGCACCGCGTGCTGTTAAAAAAATGTAAAATGTGTACCTAATTGTTCAGATTATAATTGAGTTTTAAAAAAGGAAAATGTTGGGTCGTTTCCAGTCTCAAATATGAGCAAAAAAAAGGGGGGTGGTTATGTGCGCTCATCATGTCGAATACGGTAATTTATAAGTAGGACATTATGTAATAATGAGGACAGGAGGAGTTCATGTGAATGCTTGGAGCCTTTCATGGCATTCATGCTTGAGTATGGGTAAATCTCTATTGTGTTCCCCTTAAATCCCCTCGTTCTCTGTCAACTTCAAGTAAAATAAAATTCAGTTAAAACTGTAAGTGCTAGATAGTAGGATCCCCTAGGGTTGTGGACATATCACTTCTCCACCACATGAATGGGAGATGCTAGACCAAGTAGTAGTATTCCCGAAAATGTGTCAGACATTGAAGTTGTGAGTCATTCTCAAAATGCACTATAAAATTAGGATTTAACGTCTGCATATATTTTACAGAATCATATGCAATGAACCTGGTCCTATGTTCTAGTGTAAAATAAAACAGTTTTCAGGAAGACTGATGATTGTAGAATTGTAGAATAGACATGGAAATATAGCTGCAGAAAGTGCATTAAATGTCTCCTTTCATTGTCCCTTCACATAAGGGTGGTGCTACGGTCGCTTCGTTGCAACCTAAGCGGGGGCCATAGTCAAGCGTAGAACAGTGTGGTCATACCGATAACCAGCTGCAGCAACAGGTACACTTTTACGGCACTCCAAGTGAAGCCACTGCTGTGTGCATCGTGTGCGAATCGACAGCTTCATATTATCACTTGTTCATGAATACGTTATGCACCAATATCAGGTAAATTGGTGACAAATTTCTTTCAGTTTCAGTTATTGAGCTAGGGTTCCCTAGCACATCTTTTAAGGGGTCTATCTGTTCATACATTATTTCCTCTTTTATCCCCCTTTCTCCCTTCCTTGGCATTCCTAGTCCTTCTTATCCACACTTTCTGTCCATCTCTTTTATGGGGGGAGGGGAGGTATCAGTAGTAGTTTTTGAGCCATGAATATGACCTTAGCTGACAGAATGGCATTAAACAACTATTTCTCACTCAGTAATTGAATGCAGTTCACACTGGTACAAGAGCTTCTACCAAGTGAAGTTGCTTTATACCACCACCCAAGGCAGTTTTAGGGAGGAAAAAGTTAGTGTTTCTATAAGGATAATAAACTTAAGGTAAAACTAAGGTATGTCTTACAATGCATCATAATGAAAACCATATAAATGAGCTCTAAAAAGTGGCTCATAATAGTTTTTCTCTTAGTCTACCTCAGCTTATGACTAGGGCTGGCTTAAAAGTAACATTATAGTATACCATAATCTACAGATAATGTATACCCTTGTTCTTGTAGCCTTCCGGATGTGTGGGTTCTGGAAAGTCAGATGGAGGAGATGAGCCAACAAACCCTACCACTATCTAGCCTACCTCGCGACACGGTCGACACCCTCCACCCCTCCATCTACGCCCGACATCGCTACAGAAAGCACCGTAGGAAGTGAACCCCTGTGCACCAAACCAAGTGCCGAGGGAGGGAACAAGACTCACGAGACGCGATGGGAACATTTTTTTGGGAACAAAGAGGTCGGGGCATTGTGCTGCTGCTATGGAAACGAGTTCACCTCAACAAGAAATCAGGGATCATAATAATAACAATATTTTGTTATCATCTTTTTTCCAACATTATCAAGTGTACTTCAAAAGAGAACCGAGGGGAAAAAGAAGACCATATCTATGAAAAAAAGAAAACTGTGAAAATGAAAACAAATCAGGTTGCACTTCCATTAGCATCAGGAAGGTTGATTTTGCATGGGTGCACTAGTGAATCTAATCATTGACATACATCTTTATGGTAACAGTATATCTGAGGATTTGATGGAGTCATCACCTGTAGAAACTTGAGCATTACTTAGGGTTTGAAAGAGTTATAAGATGTGTGTTTGGCTCTTCCGCATGATTATGTCCTCTAGCGGTAAGAGGATCCATATGATGGCACCGCGTCATGAGTTTGATAATATGTATTTTTTGTGTGGTCAGTAAGGTGTATATCAACTGTAGTGTGAAAGTCCCAAAACATCTATATTGCATATAAATCATGAATTTTCCTCAAATGTACCTCTAGAGGAAGAAAATCATCATTGGAAAAAATGCTTTGGCACCAATGGAAACAAGGTGTGCATCACTTTTGATATGACTGGTAATGCGTAGGATGAAATGGCAGAAATGTGTCACCAAGTCAATGCAAATTCAACGATTCACGGTAATTTTTTCAAAAATCAATTTTTAAAGTCAATTGTCACTCAAGAAGAAATAATTGAAAGGCTTTGTTGTTTTTTTCTTTTTCATTATTACTCATCAAAACCCTTGGCTTTGCTCAAGAGTTAAGGAAATGTCTAAATGTGAGCCAATGTAAAAGGCCAATTGAATACCCAAATGTATTTCTCTGTGTGATGGTAAAGACAATCAGTTTAATGGTGTCAAAAATAAATGTCAGTGTAGTCCAAAATTAGTGATAGGTTCTGGTTGAAAAAGGTCATCCTGAGATCAATGTGTCAGTGGAAAATATTGTATGTTATGATTGGAAATTATATACTTGTAATATATGCCATTGAAGTCTTTGGTGTATATGTAAGAGTATAGGGCCTTGTAGAGTGTCCCTATATTCAGAGATTAAGGGTATCATATATTCTATGCACTGAAAAAAAAATCACAGTTAACTAAATATTTCTAATGTAATTGAGAGAGCAGGGAGATTGGCACCCAAAGTTTGCAATATTTCCTACATAACCATAGTTCTACCATTTAGCAATACCCCTTAACACTGCTGCACCTATAACATATGCATACACCGTTTTCACTGAAACGACATTATGAATATGTAATGCGAGAGACACTAGTTTAGAACAACTACGATGGCTTGAATAGGACAATGCAGAAAATTAAGTTTTCTATTGCTCAGCCCAGCAGAGAAGAACTGATGTAATGAAAGGCACTCTGTCCTGCTAAACATGTCCCACTGCCAATGCACCTCTTTACAAGAACCTATTATAAAATGAAAAATTATCTTGAAATATACTAGTCACATACATATTGCTATCATTTGTTGTCTAAACACATTCAGAAAGTGAAAACGGTGTATACATATCTATAAACAAAGAGCAAACATTGTGTCTGCATGAGCAAACATTGTGTCTGGGACTTGGAATGGGACTACAGTTAGAGCATTTTCAAGAAAACAATCCTGAACTTCCACATCACCAATGTCTTCCCAGTTAAAATAATTCAAGCACAATTGGTATCACCAAGAGCTGCTAAGATGTTGTGCTGACCAATTTCAAGTAGCCAGTGATAGCCATACCATAAGAAATCAATGCTCTGATTCCATGCTAACGCCATACTCATCAAGTTATATGAAATACCGAAGCGTCATGTTTGGGCACCTATTTTTGTGGATACTCTTATTCGGTAGGGGCAATTTTTGACCATGCATCAGAGCAGTATTTCACCACCCCTCTGAGGTTGGGAAACAACCACTCCCTTGAATATTTGGTGTTGAACATAACTGTTGAGGTATCTCACTGTCAGTAATATACCTAGAATGCAACTTGATAAATGGTCAGGAAATTTTCAAATTGGTCAGGGGAAAGTCAGGCACCCCTGACTATAAAAGGCCAGTCAGCTATTGATTCAAAACCCTGCTAACCCCCAGGTACTATTAGGCAGGCGCCTATGCAAAACCCGGTGCCCAAACGTGACAATATGGGTTAGACGAATGCCTGAAGCAAACAAAAACCTCATTCACATGCCTGTTATCATAACACCAAGACTAACCAGGAGAAAAAGCTGTGCGGAAGTGTTTTGAAGAAAAAACGATTAGCCATTGATGTATGTCCTTTTCATAACTAGTCCTAATGAGTGCCATCATACATGAAAATGTCCAAGCTTAACTCAAAACAAATACAACTTCATGAAAGGCAGCAGTTCTTCCAAGGCAGCAGTTCCATCTAACAAGTCAGGTAACCATTGCCTCATCCCCTGTCATGGTCATGTTCTGCTCCATGTTATCTACCCCCAATTCTAGTATCTATAACAACAAAATGTATTCTTCTGAAGAACTCACTAAAACCACCCCACCACCTACCCACCCACCCACAAGAGAAAAAGAGATTTATTTTTCACTGTGAAGTACTATATCACCTGCACAGAATATGCATGCAATTTGTAAGACATAGATTGTAGGTGATAATGAATTTTTTTACCTATCAGGTTTAAAATATGTGAGAATAAGGCTGTGTGCATCAGCTAGGACACATTCAGATAGCATAGAGTTGTAGAAGGGGGAGGGCAAAGCCTTAGATTGTTGAAATCAGCTGTAATGCTTGATGAGTCTCTATGATCCTTGTCATAAACACCATATAGTGAGACCACAGTGATGTCCATGGGGTAGAAGTTAGACCAAACTGCACATTGTAGCTAACAGTGACACATTGTAATAAATATGATCTTGAATGTGGCAGCTACTGCATGATACACTTTATGAAAGAGTTCTAAAAAAAGGAATTGCTTTGTTCAGGTAACATTAACTACCATATCCACTACCTAAACTTCTTATTGTCCATTTTGAGAAGAAAAACGGCGTTAGGATCCTGAATATTTAATCAGCAGAAAAATGTATTGTATTATATCTCTGAAAAAGTAAGAAAGTAATTGTTAAAAAAATAGACCTAGCCATGCTATATTTTTTACCTGTTACCTGAACACAATCACTTTCTTTACAAGGCCTAAATATACTACTCAATTCAGTGTGCCCTTGATGAAGTCAGTATTCATGAGATAATTTTCGAGCCTGATAATATAGCATTACATTGCTCACTGTATTTATTGATGGGGCACTCAGTGACTTTTAACCCAGTTATTAATGACCCTTACCTAAACCACCTTGCTGATCTCCAAGCCTTTCAAGAGTTATCAGTGATTGCAAGTTCACTAGGAATACATTGCACCTCTAAAATCAACTCCTGAAACATTCTTGTAGTCCCTTCAGCAAAAAAAAAGATAAGACTACCACATTCTGTTGTGAAACAAGAATATCATTGGAGGCACACTCAGAACCCCCAGACATTGATTTGGAAATACAGAAAGCAACTTGTGCTCTATTTGACCATGTTGTGGTACTCCTCATGTATTCAACATGTAAAAGTGTTACAGTCTGTCAAGATGATATTTCAGTGTTCTCTATAAATATGGTTTCAATTTAATCAGAGGACAGTTCGTATGTAAAAGCAGTGTATTGAAGTTGTTCCTTTCATCTTCGGTGTTTAATCAACCCTTGGATGTTCAGACATTATAGGTTTAGTCTCCACCCACCAACTTCTACCTCTTATAACTAAACTGAAGTGCCCAGCCACTCCAAAACTAATATTGTATTATGTGCAACATGACCAAAGGCTACATCAAGCTACACAGGTCACTTTGTACTTGAACCAGAGTTGAAACGACTAGGACCTACTGCTTCCTCTAGGTCCGGTCTTCTCAGTATTTTCAGCTACACAGGGTAGATGGTTATCGGCTTGCTTTTAAAAGTGATGTACTACTTAGTCTTCATCGAATGATAGACTGCATCTTTGTAAAACTAGTGATATACGCGTGATTGCACTATTTATGTAGCACATGCACACAATTGTGGTCTTGTTGGAGAGTATTTCTATGGGTATGAGTTTAGTGTGACTCATTGGTTAATATTGTCGTTCTCGCTGATGAGAAAAGGGCCTGAAATGACGCAATACTTGCATCTTAGTCTCTCAAGGGAAGTGGACATTTTTTAGCGCCTCCCACGCCGCGTAGCGGCAGTACCGCGAAGCGGTACGGGAGTGCGCTATGATGATTTCATTTGCCCCATGTGATGAGGTCTCACAATACAAAATAACAGCGGGAGGCGTTTTTTTACGCGGTCACAACGGCATTTCTTGTTATCAACAATAATACATCAAATCTAAGCAAACCTGGCCATCTTTGAATTGTACAAAATTTGGAGAATTTGCTAGCATGATGCCTCCTTTGCTGAAAGCATTTTGTCAGTATTTAAGTTCAGTTTTTCCCTGTGCAAGTATAGTCCAACCCTACCAATACCTCCCTTATTTCCTCCCATATTTTACAGTGCTTTGGTGGTAGGTTCCATAGTTTAGGGTATATACTGATTTTGCTACTTGCAGCTCACCCCTATGGGGTGCAAACAAGTGCTACCTGTTGTCTTGAAAAGTCCTATTACTTCATGATGAAATAGGCAGGCACAAGCATCCATTATTCCCTTTGTTATTAAAGGTACCTCAGTCTGCTTCTTGGCTCCCCCCCCCCCCACAGATGTTTATGAACATCTTATGACCCACATTAAAGAAATTTGAGGAGAAATGCATCCCCCAAAACAAACATAACATGAATTTTTATAACATCTTATAAAATTTAATAATTCATACTCAAGAAATCTAAGGGAAATGTATTCCCCCAAAGAAATAGATAACCTCTGGATTTCTTTCCATGTGATGAAACTGATAAATTTCCTTATTGAACCAAGTGTATCATTCATGCATTATTCATCAGGAAAAGTCAGTGGATGTGATTTGTAACTGTTGGAGCTTTCTCAGTAACCACCATGAATCTAGAATTGTGCAAAACCTCAGCAGTGCAAAAGATATATGTTCAAATTTCTTAGTCAAGGTAATCCTCAAGGCAAAACTCTTTACATCAAAGATATTGCTGCCCAAATCTTTATGTTGGTTCCAGTCAGCCCTATGTCATTAATCTTGCATTATTTTATGAATGAATTGCCCTATATTCAAGAGAATGTTGAACTCAAAAGGCTGAATGTCATAAGAAGTTCTAGAACTGGTTGGTCTTCTAGTTCCTGAGGAGATGATGAAACATCTTTTGTAAAGGTAATGTTTGTTGATTGGAGCTATAGTTATGATTGTGTGTATGTAAATATGTGTTTCCATGTCAAGTGTTTGATTAGTACCGTATTTGACCTTATTAGCACACATACCCTAATAAGTGCACACCCTCTCTTTTTGATCACATTTCAAACTAGAAATTACCCAAAATTTTAGGATTTTTAAGCTAAATTAAACTCTTAACTACTGGATATACATTGTAGATATTTCCTAAGCGCACAGTGCGCAAATTACGTCAAATACGGTATGTGATTAAACAGGATAAATTAAGAACAATTTTTATTTCATTTATATTTATTCTGCCTTGGTCACTTCAAATGTGTGTGACCCATGAGATTGTGTATACAAAGATTTTCAGTGATGTAATATTTTTTGTAAAGGATGTCCCAAGAATTATCAGGTCATGGTGACAAAAATCCTGATGTATAACATTTACCATTTAGATCTTTGGTACTCATCATACCTAGTATCTTGTCTATCACTGAGAATGGATATATGATTTGGTTTTGTATTTAAAACAACAGAAAGTTGATGATATGCCCAAATGTAAAACCCCAACATTAACTCCAGCCAGATTTATGACAGTGATGTAAGATGAAGGTATTGTATGAAGCATACTTTGAAGCATATGTTGTACCATCATATAACCAGTAATCATACTGTCAAGTCTCGCTAACTCGGCCACAGCTGTTTCAGATGAAAATCAGCTTCTTACAGAATTTGATGGTCCTGTTAATCAGGTTAATACAAGTAACAATAGAATTTATCAGTTGTATCAAATCTGTTCAGAGGGCTGTATATATGGCCAAGAAGTGAGGTGACAGAGTTATGGGAGACCAATAATGTCAAGACTTGACAGTAGTAATGACTGTCAGAATGGAGTGTAAACAATGGAATGTTTTAATCTTCTAAGGGTGATATGATGCCTCTAGATTTTTTCCCCCTTTGTCATCATGATGGATTAATGCTGTTTTAATGAATCTACTAAACTGCTTTGGTGCATTCTGATGACCTTTCAAAATCTTATCCACCCTGCAGGGTCAGAGTGATGCATGTTTTTAGCCTTGGCGAAAAACTCATCAGGTCATATGAATGTAACCCTGGGTAGTGAGTAACTCGCCAACGCTACAAACATGCACCATAACACCAATTTTGTGTTATGTGTCCCTTAGACGGTTAGACAACGGTATTGTGGTGTATTTCTAAGATATTTCGCTGTGTTAATTTTTGAAGCCCTGACATTAACGAACATCAGATTGACAAATTGATGAGCTACTTGAACATGTCCCATGTTTGTTTGTTTTTGGTAGTGTTGTGATTTGGCATCTGGAGTTATTTAGGGTCCCCTAAGTACTCTCTGCATCACTGTTTAGTTTTTGTGTTTTTGTATTTGTTATTGTTTCATTTTAGTCCACAAATGGCTTCAGTCCCCTACAAAAGTCTACAGAGCATCTTATAAACAGTGAACTCCTTGTTTTATAGACTGCAAAGGTTTTAATGCCTTTTTTCTTTTGTTTTTTTTTTCATCTTATTTCATCAAGCCTGATTTATGATATCCATTGGCTAATGACTGTTCTAAAGGTGATTGTACATTTCATTCTGATTGTGTAACTTACAGCTACATTAGTTTGTGTATAGTTGAGTGATACCTGTTTGTTCTGTTTGAGTATATATTGGCCTTCTTGTTCTTTATGGTAATCCTTTAATGGCCGCTGATACATTAATGTATCATGCCCATTGGTCATCATGATACATAAATGCAACTGGCGAGTAACTCGCCAGGGCTACATTCTTGCTTCATGCCAACCCTTCGGGGTTATTACACTCTTGGAGGATCGGCATGATGCTCCAAAGAAGTGCTGGCAAGCAGTCTTGCCAGCACTTCATCGGTGCATCATGCCAATCAATAGTCATGATGCACTCCTGTATCAGTTGCCCTTGAAGGGGTTAGGATCCACCTATGCATTTGTCTGTGCAGCCAGGGCTTTATTGATGTATCATGAACAGGGGTGTGAAATCTCAGCCTAAAGGCGGATTTCAGCCTTTTTCATGCTCACCAGAAAAATAACATCATCCCAAATTAACAAATTCTAGTATCCCACAGGTATTTTTTGGCCTCCCTATAAATCAGAAAGTGTTATACTGTTACTATTTGACCATTTGAATCACTTTTTTGTAATGTAAAGATGTTATTAACAAATCTTAACAAGGCTGCTCAGTGCACTTCAGCCTAAATGTGTTTTGGTATTTCACACCCCTGATGAAGACCAATGGGCATGATGCATTAATGCGCTGCGCGTCCCTTAAAGTAGGGAGTAGGGGTATGTTGGTGTGTTCCCTTCACCATGGCAGGTGTGCACCTGGTGTTTATAGATCTACACTATGTTTGAAGTCTTATTGTGTTAGAGAGGTTATTAGTTGTATATGAAAACAAAAGACATTTATTTTCTATGTGGGTTCAGCTGTAGTCCAGAACAGTAACATAAAGTATGGTCTATGATGTAATGTAAAAAAATATACAACAACCTACTCAATGCAAAACAAATATGAGGTTATAAGATTTGATATATTTGATGTGTTTGTATGTCATCTGAAATTATCTAAAATTATCAAAATGTGGTTGACAAACTAAAAGTAATTGTGTAAATGATTAAGACATGCAAAACAATAAATTACTTTTATTTAGTGCACCCTTTAAGGGCAGCATGGTGAATTAATACATCATGTTCATCTGATGCTCCAATGTTCTAGAAGGGTTGGTATAATGCACCAATGCAGTGCTGCCAAGTATAGTCACCACACTGCATTGATTCAACATGACAACCAAGGAAAATGAACCTGGAGGCATCAGTCAACACAGCAAAAGGTACATTCGTGGGGGCCCTCACAGGTGCACCTTTTACTGTGTTGGTCCACGGTGGCCCCTAAATAGAAGGAGAAAAAAAAACAAGGAAAAGCCACTTCTGTTTCAGTAGATGTTCAAGGTACATGAAATCCAACAGATTCTTCATCATGGTTAGTGGTCTTGTTATGTTTTCAGTGTTTACCCCTCCCTATTACTTTAGTTTATGTACAGTTGTGTCATATTGGCAAAAATGAGAACCTTATTAAGAAAAAAAGAATATAGAGAGGATGATTGGGCAAGGGGTCACACAGTATGGTTAGGATCTGGTCAAAACTTGTCTCTCCAGCCATCACTGCCTTGTCTCTACCCCATATTAATTAGAGGGACTACCTTTAGTCAGTAATCTATAAAGTATGCTCTCAATCTCACCGTATGGATGGTTTAAAGCATTTGTGTCGTAAATATTTATTACCGTAGAACTAATTCAACCTATTATCTTTGAGAAAAAGCATATAGTATGTTTGTTTGTGTTTCATTGTTTCCATTGCTGATTTCTAAATGTGGTGGTGTATGCATCATATGAAGTGCAACGATCCGGATGAAAAACACAATCGGAGCAATAGGTGTAAATGTATATGGTAGTTTTTTACAGAAATAAATTACAACAACAAATATAAAGTATGTATTTGTGTCTTTATACTTTAACAACGGTTTCATTCACTCTACATTCTTCTCAGATTCATGGGAAGACTCTATTAAACACTTTTCAATTATGCCAGATTAAAGGCCAGAAAAAAAGGCGAAAAAGGTAGGGATATTTAAATCTTATATTTTGATTACATTGGTAAATTTTCACTTCAGTGTTACTATGGCAACCTACATCAATCACATAAGGTTGTGCCAAGTGGGGCATGAAGTCCATTGTATAAGAAAACAATTACAGAAATTTGAAACCATTAAGGCATTTTCTTCTATGTTCAATAGCTATCTGATGATGAAAAAAGTTTGTTTTGGGATTTGACCTTCACATGACCTTGACATGAGCTATCTAACCATGAATCGAAATATGCCATGTAAAGGTATGATACTAGTCTTCCATCCCTCCTCATTATAGCCAATTGAGATAATCTTAAGCCTGGATTCCAGACCTCCCTTTAAATTTCATCTAAATTCCTCAGATTGGGCACAAAAATGGCCGCCACGGAAAGCTGCCACCATTCCCAGCATTTGTGTCGTAAATATTTATTACCGTAGAACTAATTCAACCTATTATCTTTGAGAAAAAGCATATAGTATGTTTGTTTGTGTTTCATTGTTTCCATTGCTGATTTCTAAATGTGGTGGTGTATGCATCATATGAAGTGCAACGATCCGGATGAAAAACACAATCGGAGCAATAGGTGTAAATGTATATGGTAGTTTTTTACAGAAATAAATTACAACAACAAATATAAAGTATGTATTTGTGTCTTTATACTTTAACAACGGTTTCATTCACTCTACATTCTTCTCAGATTCATGGGAAGACTCTATTAAACACTTTTCAATTATGCCAGATTAAAGGCCAGAAAAAAAGGCGAAAAAGGTAGGGATATTATAAATCTTAAGCCTGGATTCCAGACCTCCCTTTAAATTTCCTCTAAATTCCTCAGATTGGGCACAAAAATAGCCGCCACGGAAAGCTGCCACCATTCCCAGACTGCCAACAAAGCTTTTTGTGAACTCCAATATAAGCCTGACAATCCCTGATTGGTGGCTAAGCTCTTTCAATTACATCACACGAAAGTCCATATGCTCCCCAGAGATGCCACTTTTCCTAACTTTTTAGGAATTCAGAATTTTTGATTTTCATTCCTATGGGTATTTCCTATTGTAAAATGAGAAAATTAGGAGGATTTCCGAATTTTCGAGGGTCAGTGAGTGGCATCCCTGGCTCCCTGACTACAAGTGTATAGACTGCTTGAAATGAGGGCACATGTGTATTTAACTAGTCCAAAAATAATGAGCAGTGTTAACAGACCTGCATTCATGCATCATGACACCAAAAGTCCAGGGGGGTAAGGGGTCAAAACCTCCTGTACATTTCTATAGCAAAAGCATGACTAAGGGGGTGTAAAAATGATAAAAAATAGACATGACATCTTTTATGCATGCCTCCCCCCCCAAAAAAAAAAAGGGAACCATGCACCATGCGACCCTTAAAGTTAAAGGATTAAAGCAGCAGATATGGGCTTTGCAGCCACTTCTGTATCCAGTGTAGAAATTATGGGGAAGACCCTTAGGAGAAGGAAGCTTTGCTTATAGTTGAGAATGATGATTATATTCAACTAAAACTGTGGTGCATGTAGGCCATTCCCATACAGTCACGGACGTGCCCAGACTCTACTATATACAGTCTGGGAGACCTGTTATAGATCCACTGTGTTGCAACAGGTGGAGCAGGTGTCAAAAAGTTACCTGTGCTGTATCCTAACCCCAGTAGATGCATGATATGAGTCCTGTATGGTTAATGAAGACAGGTATATCTACATAGAATTAAGTGGCAACTACAAAAAACCACATATTTTGGTTTGGTATATGAGCATTCAGGCATTTAGTTGTAACTAGCAAAAAATCTACTTGTAGGATATACATTAAAAACATTGATAGAAATGTGCCATGCTGAAGCCTTGAACTCTGGATCCTCCACATGTCATGCCACCTTGCTACCACTGTACTACAGATTCCTGTGTAGATTGGTCTGTTTAAAGGTCATCATCTCATTTTCATTACAGGATACCTTGTGCCTAGAGCCATTGGCTGCTGGTAAATTGATTGCCCGGTTAGCTCAGTTGAGAGAGAAGAGGTTTTCAAATGCAGGGTTTGTGAGTTCATTCCCAGCCTAAGCCAATGTTTTGTAGTTGTATTGAGCCTGCTGGTTCTAGTAATGAAGTTGCAACAGGCACGGTCGAAGGGGAACAAACTTCATTAATAAATATTCATTAGCACATTGGGGAATGCACAAACCAGTGAGGCCACTACCTTATGAGAA
The DNA here is from genome assembly GCA_949317995.1 of Acholoe squamosa. Lineage (NCBI taxonomy): Eukaryota > Metazoa > Annelida > Polychaeta > Phyllodocida > Polynoidae > Acholoe > Acholoe squamosa. The sequence goes on from OX439037.1 coordinate 81,195,997, forward strand.
AATGATCCAGGATCCTGGATTATTTTAGAGGAGGCATTGCAATGATTTAATAAGAAATCTTCCTGGCCCACTATAGAGCCTGGAAGATCGAGGCGGTTCCCATAAGGTCTCATGGAAATTAGTTCCTCTGACTCTCACAGGGGGTCACTAGAGTGCCCGATTGACTGACCACTGAAGCATGTGGGTCTCTTCTTGGGATTTTGACCTGGCCGGAAGTAGAATGACGTCACACTGGAGACAAACATTCATGCCGCCTTAGTTCCTCAGGGACGTGGTGGGACCATGCTGTCACACACTTCTGACTGTTTTCAGATGAGATCTCATCTGAATATTTATCTTCCATTTAAGTTTCCATAAGTTTCAGATGATCTCATCTGAATGTAATTCAAATTCAGATGAGATCTGGCATATATCCTTGATCGGGGGCTCTGCCCCCGAACCCCCTTAGGCCGGGCACCCCGGGAAGCGCGGCGGCATCAACATTCGTCTCCATGGAGGGCCAGGTCAATTCTGCAAGAAGTGACCCTTTTGCACCACTGAATGCTCTCAGTTGTCAGAGTTATGCTTCTGATTTCCACCAGAGGGCCTCACACTGTTACAATTTACAGTGTGGACCTCCTCTTGCTTTTACAATTACATGGGTATAGACGCGCCTTATAGGTTCAGCAAAAGTCAGCGGCGTGCTTATATATTATAGAACAGTACTTAACTACTGTAAATTCACTCATCTAAACCGCGGCTTATACTAGAACCTTCTACTTATAGAGCTAAACGTCTGGGTGTGGCTAATAGGGGGGTATAATAGCCTTTAATATAGACAATATAAAATCTTCACTTTTCAAACCTTATTTGCTGCTTATAGCTTCTTCCAAAGTTGGTGTGTAGATTATAGGATGGTGCGGCTTATACAAGAGAATTTGTGGTACCAGAACTAATGCCTCAGGTAAACATTCAATTTAGTTCAATTTCAATTCAGTTCTTTATTCCAGACTCATTATAGTATGGTACATAGTATATAACACACATATATATAAGAATACTTATACTGCATTCGTAACATAGCAAAGTGAACATACCAGCCTCAACTATGTATTGGAAGTGAACTGGACATCAATTGGGCCAAGAAAAAAAAAATGTGTGTTTCAAGTAACATGATCCAAATGTCCAGGGTTGGTAGGTCGGATTTTTTTTTTTTTTTTTTTTTTACATTTATATAGGAAATGTCAGGGCACCTCAAAAAGTAATGACAAATTTCTTTAATAATAAAATTATGAAAAATAAAAAAATAAAAAAAAAGATTTGTTATATAATCTTCCAGCCCATTTATTAGATCATTGTTAGAGTCCCTGAGTCCGCACATGAAACTATACACTAGTTTTCCAATGGTTGCACCCAGATGGTAGATGTCTTATATGCAGGACATCTTACATGTGAGGTGCCGGGGTGAAGTGTTGACTGAACCCCTGCCTGTGTTTGTACCTACACTACAGACAGATATCAGCTGCTGCATAGCAGGCCACATATGACTGGGCTCTTAGTAGAATGTGTCAGGGTGGAAGCTGCCATGGTTTATGGAGGATAAAAGTTTTCACAAATTTCTTCAAATGGAAGATAAACACAACTACATTTCCATTTGGCTTAGGATTGCGCCATCATCGTGATTTTAGCACCCACCAGAAGTAGAGTTATTTGAAACCAGTTGAAACATACATTTTTAGTTTCATTCTCTCAACCTAGGGGACACCACTGCATTGGATTCCCGCCACACTCTGCTAGGAATGACGATTGTAATGTTACATTTAACACCCCCACTTAAACTTACAATCGATGCATTACTAATGTATACAACTTTGAATAAAATATCTATGACATGATCAGTACACACTTATGATCAATACAAGATGGTTTACATTTATGTACCCATTAGTACACTCAGGAACTTCACAAGCCTAGGTTTTGCAACCGGCTTTGTGAAAACATCACCAATGTTTTCTGCTGTAGGTACATACTCTAGTTTGAGAGTATTATTCTCACAAAATATCAATATGCTTAGACATTTGATGGTGCACTGGATTTTTCGCTAGTGCCAGTGCACCCTGGTTGTCTCCATACAAAACAACACTCCTTGTTTGCTAAATACCAGTCGAGTGTCTTCTCATCGCTTGCTGCAATAATAATATCATCAACCCAAACTACTACAATAGTTTTGGAATTTTGTTGGAACTTAGTGTACACACAAGAATCCGTCTCAGACTGTTGGAAACCTTCGTCCTTCAGGTAGGTGTCCAACATATTGTTCCAGTTCCTACCACTTTGTTTTGAACCATACAGAGAATTCTTAAGCTTGAAATACAATTTCTCACCATTTTTACCTTTCACCTCATAGCCTTCTGGTTGTTCGATATAAAGTTCACAGTCTATAGGTGCATTCAGATAGGCTGTCTTAACATCTGATGAACAACCATGTACTCGATGTGATACGGGCAGTGGGTGCAAAAGTCTCATGATAGTCAATATTTGGGATCTGAGAATAACCTTTGGCCACAAACCAGGCCTTGTACTGTTCGTCGGCGTTTTGTCCCATTTTCATCACATACACCCATCTACCCCCCACTGCAGATGGTGAGTTCAAAAGTGTCATTGTCCTTCAATGCATCCATCTCAATATCCATTGTGTTCTGCCATTTTTCCGCATTTTCAAAGTTCATAGCATCGGTATATGTACTTGGGATGTGGGACATGTGGTAGCAACGATCAACAGAAGTGGTGACATAATCCAGGTGGGTTACGTCCTTTGCGGGGATACCTGGCATTGTCCCTATTGTCCTGCAGGTTTTGACCAAGTTCACCACCTACCACATTTTGAGGAACATCATCAGCTACATCCGGAGCTGGGTAATATTCAGGATCTACTTGAGGTGCGGCACACACTGGTTCATCACTATTGTCTGTTACCTCCTCAAACTTGTCAAAGCACTTCACACATCTTACTCTACATATTCCCCCAAAACAAGAACCCTACAAGCATCCATAATAGGATCCTCATCCAGAGGAACATAAATGTTCTCAACCAGTATGCAACAACAAACAACAACAACAGTTTATGAAAAAACCAATTATGATGAAATTGATGGACCCGACAATGTGGACCAACAATTGGACTCTACAAAAATCCCAGCTGATGCCCAACCCTGGTTTCAAATATTACGTAAAATCACCATAAATCCAAAACACAGGCCGAATTCCTAAATGATTGCATCATCAAAAACATCATCCCAAAAGGACTCATGATCAGGATTCTACTGACAAATCAGACATTTTTCATAATTGTTGACATCATTGCATAGCAACTCGGTCACTATGGTTACCAGGTGAAAAATTCGATCATTTTTATTACCTCAGGTAGCATTTTTGTAACAATTGGCATCTTGCCTGATGAAGAGTCATAAATGACTCGAAACGTCGCACCATAAGATCAGCAACAACATAACACCAAAATGTAACATCAATTATCATACTCATCAAATGTCTAAGAAATAAACTGTTATTAATATGAAACTGACTGTGTTTGGTTTTGTGTGATATTCTTATCTCTACATTTATCTACATATAGTTTTACACTTGGGAATATACACAAGATATGCTGGGCTACATTTATCATAACCTACAAAAATACCTTTCTCACCGCGGTCATTCAGCTTCTTCTTCTCCTGTACACAAGCATAACATACAGTACCAAATACATGCATACCGCTCAGGTCTGGTTTCTTACCTGTGAATGCTTCAAATGGGGTCATCTTGACCCTGTCATTGTAACATCTATTTCTGATGAATACACTACACATAACAGCATAAGCCCACATTTCTTTCGGTAATTTGGCTTCTAACAACAAACATCTTGCCATTTCAAATATTGTGTGCCATGATCTTTCTACTGTACCATTTTGGTGAGGTGAATAGGGAGCTGTTTTCTCATGTTTGATCTGATTTTTGATCAATAGATTTTCAAAATTTTCACTAGTAAATACTCCCCCATTGTCCGAATGAATTTATTTCATTACCATATGGATCACAGTCAGCAAGGAACTTCTCTGTCACTGTTGCAGTGTCACTCTTCTGCTTCAGAAAATAGACAATGTTTACCCATGAAAAGTCATCTACAAAAGATAAGGCATACTTGAAACCATCTCTTGCTGTAGGATCAATTGGGCCTACGAGATCACAATATACAACATCAAGCGGGGCTTCTGCCCGTCTATCTGGGTCATGATTTCTGAATTGAGACATTTTACCTTTAACACAGGTATCACAATCGAACTTGTTCTTATCATATTTTCATACCATCAACAATTGATTCGAAAATAATGCAATTTTTACATTACAGTGACCAAGGATTTTATGCCACTCTTCCACTGTGTGGGATCGAACACTAGATTTACCAGTTTTGTTGAGAAAATATAATCTACCATGTTTTTCTATTTCAAACCGAGTACCGTCTGGAGCGTTTAATTCAGCCGAGTCAGGACTGAACCTAACACTCGCACCTTTTTCAGTTGCCGCTTGCACTGAAAATATATTCTGTTTATAGGATGAGACATAGAGGGCATTCTGTAAAAGAATGTTGTGTGGCCTACCTTCACTGTCCTCAATTAGTTCACTGGCTGTACCTTTACCTGCCACAACACCGTTCGTACGGCTGCCATCTGCCAACTCTATGTAGTGCTTCTCTGGAATGAAACTTTCATCAAATTGTACAAATTTGGATTTTTCGGTAACAATATGGGTAGTCGCACCACAATCAACCAACAAACTGTACAGGCTAGTAGGATTACAAACATCAGCATAATCTACGCTAACCTTGAACGCAAATGAACTATCATCGCTGGCTACCCTAGCCGAGTCTTTCTTTCTACACTGATTTGTTTAGTGAGTTTTGGTTTTACATTTATTACACCACTTGTTACCCTGCTTTTTGTTTTTACACTCAAAAGATCTGTGTCCTGGCTTTCCACATGCATAACATGTATAACTGGGTTTGCTAGGGCTGTCGCTCTTACTGGCATCTGACACAGTTTTCATCACATTGTCTTGTTTGGACTCTGTGTCACTCCACCAGCACTTCTCTCGGTCTCCTCAAAATTTCTAAGTGCAACTTTAAAGTCACTGAACCTATGGTCATCCTTTTGGGTGATAACAGTTTCAAAAGTATCATAGTCAGCTGGAAGACCTTTCAGAACCATAGCAATAAGTAAACTGTCACTCACATCTTCCCCTGCTTCTTTCAGCACATTTGGAAAATGGAAGATAAACACAAAGTCTACATTTCCATGATGCAGCCCCGGGGATGCAGCAGCCTAGGTAATCCCCCGCGTAGTGAGTTACTCACAGCCCCGGGGATGCAGCAGCCTAGGTAATCCCTGTGTAGTGAGTTACTCACAGCCCCAGGGATGCAGCAGCCTAGGTAATCCCTGTGTAGTGAGTTACTCACAGCCCCGGGGATGCAGCAGCCTAGGTAATCCCCCGTGTAGTGAATTACTCACAGCCCCAGGGATGCAGCAGCCTAGGTAATCCCCCGTGTAGTGAATTACTCACAGCCCCAGGGATGCAGCAGCCTAGGTAATCCCCCGTGTAGTGAGTTACTCACAGCCCCGGGGATGCAGCAGCCTAGGTAATCCCCTGTGTAGTGAATTACTCACAGCCCCAGGGATGCAGCAGCCTAGGTAATCCCTGTGTAGTGAGTTACTCACAGCCCCGGGGATGCAGCAGCCTAGGTAATCCCCCGTGTAGTGAATTACTCACAGCCCCGGGGGTGCAGCAGCCTAGGTAATCCCCCAGTGTAGTGAGTTACAGCCCCGGGGATGCAGCAGCCTAGGTAATCCCCCGTGTAGTGAATTACTCACAGCCCCCGAGATGCAGCAGCCTAGGTAATCCCCGTGTAGTGAGTTACTCACAGCCCCGGGGATGCAGCAGCCTAGGTAATCCCCCGTGTAGTGAATTACTCACAGCCCCGGGGATGCAGCAGCCTAGGTAATCCCCCAGTGTAGTGAGTTACAGCCCCGGGGATGCAGCAGCCTAGGTAATCCCTGTGTAGTGAGTTACTCACAGCCCCGGGGATGCAGCAGCCTAGGTAATCCCCCGTGTAGTGAGTTACTCACAGCCCCGGGGATGCAGCAGCCTAGGTAATCCCTGTGTAGTGAGTTACTCACAGCCCCGGGGATGCAGCAGCCTAGGTAATCCCCCGTGTAGTGAATTACTCACAGCCCCGGGGATACAGCAGCCTAGGTAATCCCCCGAGTAGTGAATTACTCACAGCCCCGGGGGTGCAGCAGCCTAGGTAATCCCCCGTGTAGTGAGTTACTCACAGCCCCGGGGGTGCAGCAGCCTAGGTAATCCCCTGTGTAGTGAGTTACTCACAGCCCTGGGGGTGCAGTAGCCTAGGTAATCCCCTGTGTAGTGAGTTACGCCCACCAGAAGATTTATTTGGTAAAACATAGACCAGTAGAAACATACATTTTTAGTTTCATTCTCCTACCCTAGGGGCCACCACTGCATTGGATTCCCGCCACACTGTGCTAGGAATGACGATTGTGAAGTTACATTTAACAGAATGGACGGGCAAATCTCATTGGTCAATGAAGGTGGGGGTCTTAGTCAGGAGATGGACATCCGAACAATGTGTATTATACTAAGGTTGGAGGGTCAGGGGAGGGGGGTTAGGGAGGGGACAGTGGGAGTGGGTGTGAGGGGGGCTTATACACATTAGAGTTCAATCAGATTCTTATCTGGATCAAAAGGACAATAAAACAATTAAGTAATTAGCTGGAATACACATCTAGATGATGTGGTGTGAAGGTCATTTTAGCATTTGCTGATACCCGGGTGAGCATACGTACATGTCATGTGCTGCTACCTAGTGTCTGCCAGGTGCATCAAATCATGTCAAACCAGATTGGTCGAGCTCTGTGCTGCCACCTAGTATCATCCATGTGCACCATTCAGTCAGCTGATGTGTGTGTTGATCCTCTTGTACCAGGAGGAGACCAGTAGCAGTAAGGAGTGTACCTCCAGTAGTGGCAGGGAGAGAGAGGGGTAGCTAGATCCAGTACCCACCCCTCACTACACATACAGGAGGGAACATCACCAACACCTCCTCCAGGGGGTTGAATCCTTCAGTACCAAGGCACTGACATCCACGGGGTGGATCTTGGATTGTCAGTGTTTGACACCAAACACAATGCAGGTGTTCCTGTGGGCCTTGTTGGCTATCACAGTGGCCGCTGTGGCAGGGAGAGGTCCCGGGGAGGTGCCCGGGGAGACCCCAGCCCCTGCCCCGGTAGCCCCGGCGGTGGACCCGGCCTCAGCCCCGGCCGGACGTGGGGTGTGTAGCCGGGCTCCGTCCGACACCCATGCCAGTAAGACGCCAGGGGACAACGGGTTTAGGATCAAGGTGGTCGGCACCCAGGCCACGGAACGCTACGTCCCCGGACAGGTGTATACAGGTAAGTAGTAATGGACCATAGATTACAACATAGGGGAGGGGGGGGGGGGGCGTCAGGTCATCTCTAGTTGGGCTTAGACTTAGTAGGGGCTTAGTTTTTACATCTAGCATTAAAAGCTATTGTTAAAGGCACTTTAAGATGGGTCTAGACCCCTAAATTCGACAGTGTGACATGGCCATTTCTTAAAATCGACATGTGACATGGAGCTTAGTGACAAGGACATGGGAAGGAAAAAGCTAGTGACAAGAGACAAGGCCTTTCCTTAAAATCGACATGTGACATGAAGCCTAGTGACAAGGACATGGGAAAATAGAAATTTAGTGACAAGTGACATGGCCATTTCTTAAAATCGACATGTGACATGGGGACCCCCCATCTAGACCCCCTTTAAGCCCTTATTAAAATGTTGATGCCTCCAGCCTTCCGGGTGCATGTTCCTTGGTCGACAAAATGCACTAATGCAGAAGTGCATCATGCCAAACTCAGAGAGAACGATACAGCCCTGGGGGTGCAGCAGCCTAGGTAATCCCCCGTGTTGTGAGTTACTCACAGCCCCGGGGGTGCAGCAGCCTAGGTAATCCCCCGTGTAGTGAGTTACTCACAGCCCCCGGGATGCAGCAGCCTAGGTAATCCCCCGTGTAGTGAGTTACTCACAGCCCCGGGGGTGCAGCAGCCTAGGTAATCCCCCGTGTAGTGAGTTACTCACAGCCCCCGGGATGCAGCAGCCTAGGTAATCCCCCATGTAGTGAGTTACTCACAGCCCCGGGGGTGCAGCAGCCTAGGTAATCCCCCGTGTAGTGAGTTACTCACAGCCCCGGGGATGCAGCAGCCTAGGTAATCCCCCGTGTAGTGAGTTACTCACAGCCCCGGGGATGCAGCAGCCTAGGTAATCCCCCGTGTAGTGAGTGACTCACAGCCCCGGGGGTGCAGCAGCCTAGGTAATCCCCCGTGTAGTGAGTTACTCACAGCCCCGGGGGTGCAGCAGCCTAGGTAATCCCCCTTGTAGTGAGTTACTCACAGCCCCGGGGATGCAGCAGCCTAGGTAATCCCCCTTGTAGTGAGTTACTCACAGCCCCGGGGGTGCAGCAGCCTAGGTAATCCCCCTTGTAGTGAGTTACTCACAGCCCCGGGGGTGCAGCAGCCTAGGTAATCCCCCTTGTAGTGAGTTACTCACAGCCCCGGGGATGCAGCAGCCTAGGTAATCCCCCGTGTAGTGAGTTACTCACAGCCCCGGGGGTGCAGCAGCCTAGGTAATCCCCCTTGTAGTGAGTTACTCACAGCCCCGGGGATGCAGCAGCCTAGGTAATCCCCCGTGTAGTGAGTTACTCACAGCCCCGGGGGTGCAGCAGCCTAGGTAATCCCCCTTGTAGTAAGTTACTCACAGCCCCAGGGATGCAGCAGCCTAGGTAATCCCCTGTGTAGTGAGTTACTCACAGCCCAGGGGATGCAACAGCCTAGGTAATCCCCTGTGTAGTGAGTTACTCACAGCCCTGGGGATGCAGCAGCCTAGGTAATCCCCTGTGTAGTGAGTTACTCACAGCCCCGGGGATGCAGCAGCCTAGGTAATCCCTGTGTAGTGAGTTACTCACAGCCCCAGGGATGCAGCAGCCTAGGTAATCCACTGTGTAGTGAGTTACTCACAGCCCCAGGGATGCAGCAGCCCAGGTAATCCCCCTAGTAGTGAGTTACTCGCAGCCCCCGGGGTGCAGCAGCCTAGGTAATCCACTGTGTAGTGAGTTACTCACAGCCCCGGGGATGCAGCAGCCTAGGTAACCCCCTGTGTAGTGAGTTACTCACAGCCCTGGGGATGCAGCAGCTTAGGTAATCCCCTGTGTAGTGAGTTACTCACAGCCCCGGGGATGCAGCAGCCTAGGTAATCCACTGTGTAGTGAGTTACTCACAGCCCCCGGGGTGCAGCAGCCTAGGTAATCCCCCATGTAGTGAGTTACTCACAGCCCCGGGGGTGCAGCAGCCTAGGTAATCCACTGTGTAGTGAGTTACTCACAGCCCCGGGGATGCAGCAGCCTAGGTAATCCACTGTGTAGTGAGTTACTCACAGCCCCCGGGGGTGCAGTAGCCTAGGTAATCCCCCGTGTAGTGAGTTACTCACAGCCCCGGGGATGCAGCAGCCTAGGTAATCCCCCGTGTAGTGAGTTACTCACAGCCCTGGGGATGCAGCAGCCTAGGTAATCCCCTGTGTAGTGAGTTACTCACAGCCCCGGGGATGCAGCAGCCTAGGTAATCCCTGTGTAGTGAGTTACTCACAGCCCCAGGGATGCAGCAGCCTAGGTAATCCACTGTGTAGTGAGTTACTCACAGCCCCAGGGATGCAGCAGCCCAGGTAATCCCCCTAGTAGTGAGTTACTCGCAGCCCCCGGGGTGCAGCAGCCTAGGTAATCCACTGTGTAGTGAGTTACTCACAGCCCCGGGGATGCAGCAGCCTAGGTAATTCCCTGTGTAGTGAGTTACTCACAGCCCTGGGGATGCAGCAGCTTAGGTAATCCCCTGTGTAGTGAGTTACTCACAGCCCCGGGGATGCAGCAGCCTAGGTAATCCACTGTGTAGTGAGTTACTCACAGCCCCCGGGGTGCAGCAGCCTAGGTAATCCCCCATGTAGTGAGTTACTCACAGCCCCGGGGGTGCAGCAGCCTAGGTAATCCACTGTGTAGTGAGTTACTCACAGCCCCGGGGATGCAGCAGCCTAGGTAATCCACTGTGTAGTGAGTTACTCACAGCCCCCGGGGGTGCAGTAGCCTAGGTAATCCCCCGTGTAGTGAGTTACTCACAGCCCCGGGGGTGCAGCAGCCTAGGTAATCCCCCGTGTAGTGAGTTACTCAGCCCCGGGGGTGCAGCAGCCTAGGTAATCCCCCTGTGTAGTGAGTTACTCACAGCCCCGGGGATGCAGCAGCCTAGGTAATCCCCCGTGTAGTGAGTTACTCACAGCCCCGGGGATGAAGGAGCCTAGGTAATCCCCCTGTGTAGTGAATTACTCACAGCCCCGGGGGTGCAGCAGCCTAGGTAATCCCCCGTGTAGTGAGTTACTCACAGCCCCAGGGATGCAGCAGCCTAGGTAATCCCCCTGTGTAGTGAATTACTCACAGCCCCAGGGATGCAGCAGCCTAGGTAATCCCCCGTGTAGTGAGTTACTCACAGCCCCAGGGATGCAGCAGCCTAGGTAATCCCCCGTGTAGTGAGTTACTCACAAGGGCTACATTATCCTGCATTTGTACATCATGGTGATCACTCCAGGATCACTTCAATGCGTATAATGTAATAAGTGTAGGTAGTCTGCCTTTATAACCCTTTAAGGGTCGCTGATGCATTGATGCATCATGCCCATTAGTTGTCATGATGCATGAATGCAGCTACATTCAAGCATCATGCCGACCCTACAGGATTGACATACACCCACAGGGTCGTCATGATGCTTTCGATGAAGTGCTGGCGAGTCTGCTCACCAGCACTTCATTGATGCATCATGACGACCAATGGCCATTATGCCGGGCATGATACACTCCTGCATCAGCGGCCCTTATATGGTTAAGGTTTGACAATATTACATATGTACATGTTCCAAATATATTGAACCATTGTCAATGACCTAAATTAGAAATGCAATGCCATGCAGGTGAAAAGGGCAATTAACATACATACATACATGTGCGATTGTAAGGTCTTGATCCCGGTCTTGATGTCAATAGAAAAGGAGTGGAATGGTGAGTTGTCATGACCAAAAGGCAAAAAGCTAACAAACAGAAGAAATTAAATGAATGAAAAATTACCTTAGAAAATTTGAGTACACGGGAGTAGAGAAAAGGACGGGAAAACAGTGTAATACTAGAGCATGGAAAGGAAGATTCTGAGACATGAGTAGGGCCTATGTTCGACATAAAAAGACATAAAAACTACCTGTGCACACAGGGGCCTGGTGACATATGGCCTATATCGGGGTACACGATTCATTTTAGCCTGGAGGTAAAACCTGTGATAGTAGACCACGTTTTTTAGCTGACAATGTTAGCGTCCCAGACGGGTAAAATAGAAAGGGAATAACACCACTTTTTTTAAACATCGACAAGGGACATGGGATTGAAAGACAAGGGAACGTTCAACAATTACGTCACTGCTAAGGGGGTGGAGGGAGGTCTTTTGGTAGCAGTGACAAACAGTGACATGGAGGTGGGAGGGGGGGGGGCCTCAGGGGGTCAGTGACATAACTGATTTTTAAAGGCCAAATATATTGTGAATGCATTATGTGCATTATCATGCATTAATCCATCATACACATCAATCTTCTATGTAGCTTACATGAGAGAAATAAATCTTGGTACTTTTCTGCTCATTGGAGATAACATTCTATACTCATTATTTTGGAATTCAGGAACTCTCCAAGCACAAAAGTATTAGATCGCATACTTAGTAAAGCTCACTAAGGAATCTTAGTCAAACCATTAGTTTTGCCTGATTTTGCCTAAGAAAAACATGGAAACTTAGGCGGTTCAAATGCCATCCAATTGAGGGCCCCCCTCCAATAATGACAAAAGTGGGTCTTTGGGAGGCAGTAACGTAATTATGAGGGGTTTGGCATACAGTGATAAACGGTGACATGGGGGTGGGGGGGGGCTAAAAACTGTAAAAAAAAAAAAAACAGTGACATAATTGTTGAACGTTCCCCAAGGGGCAAAGCCACTTCTTAAATTCGACAAGGCGACATAATTATCTTAAATTCGACAAAGGGACAATTAAGACCAATTAATCCTTAAAATCGACAAGGGACAAGTGCATTTTTTTTAAAAATCGCCAACGGACGCAGGACCGCCCCCCACCCACCCCCTGTCTAGGGCCCCAGGGTAGATGCAACAGGGACAGATTGTGTGATCAGGTGTTTATTTCAATATAACTTGCGATGCCATATTCCAATGAAGATTTTACTACAGACCTAATAGTCAGAAATTCCTTGTTACGGTCATTATGTAATCATCCCAATAGGATTTAGTAGAGCAGTCATAGCGGTTCCAGTGCCTAGACCTCTATGTTGGCTTTCAATGGCTCTCATGATGACACAGGGACATTGAAATATGGTCTAGAGATTCCTCCATAAGATTGGTCCATGGACTCATGCACAAAGGATATACATGTTGTAGAGCAGTCGTAGCACTGCAAATTATATCGACCTTTGTGTCAATTTATAAGGTCTCTTGACAGGTGTCGGGCTGTAGAACCGTGATGTGTATCAATAAATTGATGTGTAGTTGGGGGGGGGGGGTCCCCATGTCACATGGGTATTTGGCCCGGGGGGGGGGGGCACTGACTCTATGTAGGTCACCCTCAACTGCCGCCCTACCGCCCTATCTCCCAGTGATCTAGAAATCTGACCGCCCTACTTGACCAATAAGCTGGACAGTGACCGCCCCCCTTTTTTCCACAACCCCCCTTCAAGCCTACACCCTCCACCAAGCTGCCTATTATTGTCACGATGGCCTTGGCCATTCGTGACGGTTTACTTCAGTATAGCCATCGCTAAAAAAACAGCCCATATTCGGAATTGCCACCAGTCTTCCAGCCTTGGCTATTCATTTTTTTTGTCCTTGCTCCTAAAACCTATGAACCCTAGTGTATTGGCTATTAGCAGTAGACCCATAATCTTTTAAATAGGCCTTGTACAAGTCTAATCCTCATGTTGTGACACCACTAGGAGTATAGCAGTATTGTGTTAGGCTCTACCTGTTCCTCATGGTCATGTTACAGACTGTGTGGTAGCAGCAGCATTGCTTTTGCACAAATGCTTCAAAATGACATAATTTTGAAAAATGAACCTACAAAATGACTTTATTTTGAAAAAATGAACCTAGTGATGTGTTGGACAAGCCATCTTGAAGATAATTTTGTATGGGAAGATTATTTCATTCATCTGTTTTTGTCAAAAGTTTGCTACATTCAGGATCCCTTCTACTCCTATCCTGGCCAGGCTGGACTCCGGCCAGTGGGCACTCAACTCTTGCCCTCCCACCATCACAACCCCCCTCCCTACACTGTAAAATAAGTGTGTTGAACTTACACTGTCTAGCTTCTCAACACTACCACGACCCCCCTACACTGTAAAAAGATTTGTGTTGAACTTACACTGTCCAGCTTGTTCACACTGTCACAACCCCCCTCCCTACACTGTAAAAAATGTGTGTTGAACTTACACTGTCTAGCTTCTAAACACTAGCACAACCCCCCCTACACTGTAAAAAGATTTGTGTTGAACTTACACTGTCCAGCTTGTTCACACTGTCACAACCCCCCTCCCTACACTGTAAAAAATGTGTGTTGAACTTACACTGTCTAGCTTCTCTCCACCACTATGACCCTCCTCCCTACACTGTAAAAAAATGTCTGTTGAACTTAAACTGTCTAGCTTCTCTCCACCACCACCCCATCCCTACACTGTAAAAAATGTGTGTTGAACCTACACTGTCTAGCTTCTCTTCACCATCATCCCCTCCCTACACTGTAAAAAATGTGTGTTGAACTTACACTGTCTAGCTTCTCTCCACCACCACCCCCTCCCTACACTGTAAAAAATGTGTGTTGAACTTACATTGTTGATTTATTTTATTCATAATTGATGCACATTTAAACCTTTATGGATGGCATGATGCATTGATGCACACTTAACCTTTTATGGATGGCATGATGCATTGATGCACACTTAACCCTTTATGGATGGCAAGATGCATTGATGCACACTGAAACCTTTATGGATGACATGATACAGTGGTGCACACTTAGACCTTTATGGATAGCCTGATGCATTGATGCACACTTAACCCTTTATAAATAGCATGATGCATTGTTGCACACTTAACCCTTTAGGGATGTATTGATGCACACTGAGCCCTTTATAGATTGCATAATGCATTGATGCACACTTAACCCTTTATGGATGGCATGATGCATTGATGCACACTTAAACCTTTATGGATAGCCTGATGCATTGATGCACACTTAAACCTTTATGGATGACATGATGCATTGGTGCACACTTAATCCTTTAGGGATGTATTGATGCACACTTAACCCTTTATAGATTGCATGGTGAATTGATGGCACACTTAACCCTTTATGGATGGCATGATACATTGATGCACACTTAACCCTTTATGGATGGCATGATGCATTGATGCACACTGAAACATTTACGGATGACATGATACATTGGTGCACACTTAACCCTTCATGGATAGCCTGATGCATTGATGCACACTTAACCCTTTATAGATTACATGATGCATTGATGCACACTTAACCCTTTAGGGATAGCATGATGCATACTTAAACCTTTATGGATAGCATGATGCAATGATGCACACTTAACATTTTATGGATGGCATGATGCATTGATGCACACTTAACCCTTTATGGATGGCATGATGCATTGATGCACACTTAACCCTTTATGGATGGCATGATACATTGATGCACACTTAACCCTTTATGGATGGCATGATGCATTGATGCACACTTAACCCTTTATGGATGGCATGATGCATTGATGCACACTTAACCCTTTATGGATGGCATGATGCATTGATGCACACTTAACCCTTTATGGATGGCATGATGCATTGATGCACACTTAACCCTTTATGAATGGCATGATGCATTGATGCACACTGAAACCTTTATGGATGACATGGCACATTTGTGCACACTTAGACCTTTATGGATAGCCTGATGCATTGATGCACACTTAACCCTTTATGGATGGCATGATGCATTGGTGCACACTTAACCCTTTAGGGATGTATTGATGTCTTACTTCTCTCCACCACCACCCGCTCCCTACACTGTAAAAAATGTGTGTTGAACTTACAGTCTAGCTTCTCTCCTCCACCATCCCTCCCTACACTGTAAAAAATGTGTGTTGAACTTACACTGTCTAGCTTCTCTCCACCACCACCCCCTCCCTACACTGTAAAAAATGTGTGTTGAACTTACACTGTCTAGCTTCTAAACCACCACGGGTCCCCTCCCTACACTGTAAAAAATGTGTGTTGAACTTACACTGTCTAGCTTCTCACCTCCACTATGACCCTCCTCCCTACACTGTAAAAAATGTGTGTTGAACCTACACTGTCTAGCTTCTCTCCACCACCACCCCTCCCTACACTGTAAAAAATGTGTGTTGAAAGCACACTGTCTAGCCTCTCACCACCACTATGACCCTCCTCCCTACACTGTAAAAAATGTGTGTTGAACTTACACTGCCTAGCACACAATAGTTATTAGCAGTACCGTAATCTCCCGCGTATAAGGCGCATCCCGCGTATAAGGCGCACCCAGAGTTTCAGAATATGGTCAAAAAAATTAAAAATTCATAACTTTTGTTCTAATGAATGGATTTTCAAAATTCAAAAAGCTATGTGTAGTTTTGACCCCCGTGACCCTCCTGGACCCCAAATGCAGCAGATGAGCCTATATGGGAGTGTAATATATCAAAAGAAAGGTCTTGGTGCCCCCCTTGTGGATCCAATGAGAACTAAAAACCCCCGTATAAGACGTGCCTTATACGGGGGAGATTACGGTAGTAAATCATTAACCTTTTAAGCCAACGTGACATTACAGCTATGCTGTACCTTCAGAAATCATTAAAATTTTAAACAAATCTTAAATCAAAATTTTAGTCCCTTGAATTCTCGTACTCATGTATTTGTATGGATCAGAATTTTTCATTGTCCAGCACTATGTTTTGTATCACTTTCATGCCCTCATATGTATGGTGTATAAATGATGCACTCTTTTTGAGATCTAATAGAATTCCACCGCCCTGCTATTAGAGGTCTAATGGGAATCCACCGCCCCCTTTTTCGGGATCGCATGGGAATCCACCGCCACCGCTCTCAGGAGTCGGGCTGCAGTCGATATCCATTTCATGGGCAAGTGCCCCCCCGGGGTATTTGGTGACACTTGTGATGGAGGGTTTTCAAAAACTGACGGACGTGATGTAGAAAATGACGGACGCCAACAATATCAAAGGTTTGCAGTACATTGGCATATACATAAAAAATTGATGGGGTGATGCTCCATCCTTCCTAAAAGGTGACAGCGTGACATCCTGAAAATTTGTATCACTTATGTACAGGCACAGATATTGAAATAAGCCCCTGTTGCGGGGGTGAAGTTCACCTTCTGTCCAGAGGAGGACTATAGGAGGAGTAGGAGGAGGAGGCGTGATGGGTGTGTTTGTACAGGAGTGGAGACGTTTCACGTTGATGTGTTCACCTTGAACATGGTACATGACATGTTTGTTGACATACACTGGCCTCCTGCTACCCATATACACCCCCCCCCCAGGTGCTGCCCACCTATACCCATCTGCTGTCATTAGTTAGATTAGAAAGGGTCATTTGTACATGCCAACAACTGTAGCCACTGTAATATGTGTAAAAGACCACTATTTGTAGTACTCTACATAGAGACTGACCATCCAGCCATGTACAGCCACTATCTGTGTAAATGACCACTTTCTGTAGTACTACACAGTCATAGAGGCTGACCATCCAGCCACTATCTGTGTCAATGACCACTTTCTGTAGTACTACACAGTCATAGAGGCTGACCATCCAGCCATGTACAGCCACTATTTGTGTAAATGACCACTTTCTGTAGTACTACACAGTCATAGAGACTGACCATCCAGCCACTATTTGTGTAAATGACCACTTTCTGTAGTACTACACAGTCATAGAGGCTGACCATCCAGCCACTATCTGTGTAAATGACCACTTTCAGTAGTACTACACAGTCATAGAGGCTGACCATCCAGCCACTATCTGTGTCAATGACCACTTTCTGTAGTACTACACAGTCATAGAGGCTGACCATCCAGCCACTATCTGTGTCAATGACCACTTTCTGTAGTACTACACAGTCATAGAGACTAACCATCCAGCCACTATCTGTGTCAATGACCACTTTCTGTAGTACTACACAGTCATAGAAACTGACCATTCCACCACTATCTGTGGAAATGACCACTTTCTTTAGTACTACACAGTCATAGAGACTGACCATCCAGCCATGTACAGCCACTATCTGTGTAAATGACCACTTTCTGTAGTACTACACAGTCATAGAGACTGACCATCCAGCCACTATTTGTGGAAATGACCACTGTTTGTAGTACTACACAGTCATAGAGACTGACCATTCCACCACTATCTGTGGAAATGACCACTTTCTGTAGTACTACACAGTCATAGAGGCTGACCATCCAGCCACTATCTGTGTCAATGACCACTTTCTGTAGTACTACACAGTCATAGAGGCTGACCATCCAGCCACTATCTGTGTCAATGACCACTTTCTGTAGTACTACACAGTCATAGAGGCTGACCATTCCACCACTATCTGTGGAAATGACCACTATTTGTAGTACTATACAGTCATAGAGACTAACCATCCAGCCACATCTGTGGAAATGACCACTATTTGTAGTACTAATTATAGAGGCTGACCATCCAGCCGATATCTGTGTAAATGACCACTTTCTGTAGTACTACACAGTCATAGAGACTAACCATCCAGCCACATCTGTGGAAATGACCACTGTTTGTAGTACTACACATAGTGGCTGACCTCCAACCACTTTCTGTGTAAAGGTTGATACTATCTGTATTATCCATCCAACCATTATCTGTGTAAAAATGAACACTATCTCTAGTGCCAATCCAACCACTGTCTGCAGAATCAAAAGCTATCTGAACAACTTATCTGTTAACATGTAAAGTATATGTACATGATCAATGTTAATATTACAGCATATAGGGAATGTAATATGTCTTTTACAACCAAACAGTAGTGGTTTTTATTACACTCTATTTGATAGTAGTTTCTTTCACACAGATATCTGTCAGATGGCCAGCCTCTAACCGTAGCAAAGGTATCACAGATAGCGGCTGTTTACACAGGTAGTGGTTGTACAAAAGCTTCAAAACACAACCTGGGTGTATATGATAAGAACGTCATTAATTAAATTCGACAGGGTGCCATGGGGACCCCCATCCATCTAAACCCCCTTATTATCGGATATAAACATTAATAAAGAAAGATGCACATTACGCAGGGCACATTGGAGAAAGCTATGTATAATCTGGATCTACGGAGGCCATCATATATGGTAGAGGATGGGAGAACCATCTATTCCGCTGATCTATTTGTGGACTTCTACCCCAAACAGATGTCCACGGCCAGCATATAATAGACTGTCTCCAGTAGGTTGATCCCATCAACTAAGGATATGGGAGGTGGGAGTCTCAAGGATGATGTATCAATCATCTGATCGGTGGTTGTCCAGGGTCTGCGCATTATCGTTTATAACAACCGAATACACAAGTTTTTGTAGCAGTGGTCGTTTTTAACCAGAGGGGAGCCATGTGGGTTTTATTTTGGTGCAAAGAAATTTGGGGAGATGCAAAAATGCCCTACTCAGAGGGAAAATCCTCTGCTGTGTCTTTTTATGTTTGTATATACACTTTTTAACAGGAAAGTAGTTTGACTTGTCCTATAGGGACCAAAAAGGAAATCGCGCCTATCTTTTGTGAATGGTGTGGGGTTTGAAATTAGATTAGGGCCCTCTCACGTGAAAATCCACCACCGTCCCTGTCTTAATATGCCAACACAAAGGAAAGAAAAGAAATTGACTACTTCCCTAACCCCCAAAAAGTAGACCAGCACAGATCCCTTTACCAGTGTCTCCACACTAAGGCTATTTCTGGTTTGTAATCCTAGCCTCAGACAAAACGCCGTGAATACTGTCCTTATAAATAGGTCCCTGTGTAAGGCCATACTAAAGCATGGAGACTGGAGATTAGGGCTATTGTCATGGGCAAAACCCAATCAAAGCGCCTGGCTGGCTGCTCTGAAAAGACGTTTATATTTCCATTGAAAACCGATCTTTGTCGTAAGAGGAAATGGACGCTTCCTTTGTAACTATGTCCTTTGAGGACCGCACAGCGTATTATTGTATCACACCCTTTGGACGTCATGATGCATTGGTGCAACCCTTGTGAGTTACTCACCAGGGCTGCATTCATGCATCATGACGACTCTAGAGAGATGTAAGCATTCAGGAATTTCTCTGAAAATACGGAATTCTGAGTCCTCCACAAAAAAAACCATAAAAATAGGATATTTTTCTTAGGTTTTTGGTGTAAATGTATACACTCAAAACCTGGAAGATTCGAAACTAGTCAGTGGTGACGACTTTACATCCTCAGATTGGCAATACCTAAAACAACTACCTTAGGTGGTCAAAGTGACGACTTTAGGTCGTCAATCTGACAATACTGACAATATAGAGTCGTCATACTGACTATTTTCGGATCTTCCATGTTTTCAGTGTAGTAAATATTCAGGGCTTCATGTAATACCTCAATTACATCTCTGCACAGTGGCGGATCCAGGATTTTGAAAAGGAGGGGGCGCGGCCCTAAAGGAGGGGGTGCAACCCCGATTTTTGAGCAAATTTTGGGGTCCAAAATATCTAATTAAACTCTTAAGTACTAGGAAAAGGGGGGGGGGCACGCCCCCACGCCCCCCTCTAAATCCGCCACTGCGGCGTCATGATGCACCAATGCAGTGCTGGTGAGTCTATTCCCCAGGTCTCTATTTTGTGATTATAAGGAACATTTAATTGAACCCATCATGCCGCCCTTAAAGTGTCTTTAGGATTGTGTTGGAGGATATAAAGGGTGAAACATAATACCCGCCATTGTTGTGGTTGATTGTGTTGTTGTTATTGGTGTGGTGGTGGTCAAGGTCAGAAGGGTAAGACACAAGAATTCGCAACATTTATCATTAATAATGATCTCAAGATGGTTCGGCCAAGCGTGCATTGCCGCAACGGCTGGGTATGGGCGCATATATACATTTCAAATCCACTACATGTTAACTCATTGCTGAAATACGATTTGCGCTCTTTTGGGACCTGTAAAAGAGGGAATGTATGAATTTCAGGGTCTCTTTCTATCTATCTTTCCTTGTGCTAAACAGATTATGTGCTCATTTGCGACCCTGCGCTTAATTAATGCAAAATACGGCCTTGACTTTAGGCTGTATACATACTAATGTTGAAAGCGTATATTGAACACCATGCAAAGTCTTATATGAGAGGACAACTGTTTCAATTGGGATGCTTTCACAGAGGTGATGTCCTAATAGACATTAGGAAATAAGATGCACAACAACATTGACAGAAAATCTACTTTTAATATCATGCGGAATATGGGCTGCAAATATGATATTGAACTGTCCGTGTTGTATATAAAAAAGCATACAATGAATCCACAGGCATTGTTCCTACTTCTACCCTATGTTACCCTTCAGGGTACATTATATGTTCTATATTCTCATCATTTTTATGTTTACATAATGCTGGGGTGGACATGTGTTTCTTGTTGCCCATCCCGCTATCCATGCTTCCTGTGGTGCAGTCTCGAACTACCACCGACTGAACTGATTACAGTCTGTGGTATAGACCATGACACTGCTGCAATGGTGGGGCTTCAATAACTGACTACCACTTTAATCTATAACTTAATTCTCACTTACTAAATTGTGTCTTATTATATATATATATATATATATATATATATATATATATATATATATATATATATATATATATATATATATAATATCCCCCTTGCCCCTAATCCTACACCATAGACGTCACTTCTCTGCTTTACCGTAGATTTTTCTTTTTTATTGAATTACACCACTTCCCTTAGAAATGTGTCAAAGCTGATAACGGCTTTCATCGTCAACAAGTGAGTGGCATTTTTGCAATACCTACATCTACGTTTGCATGCAACTCTGTACATAGATAGACTCTATCTCATTATGAAGTGATCCAATATCCCAGATCACTTTTAGGGAGTGATCATTTTTTAACAACGGGCGGGGGGGGGCTGGTGGGTTTAAGGGAGGGGTTCAAAATGATTTCACCTGTTTTCAGTGGAAAACCCAGCGCATTACTATAGGTTAAAAGGGCACGTTTGCGTGCAATTTTCATCCCTTATGGGGGGGGGGGTCAAAAAATTTTCCCCCCTCGAGAGAGGGATCAAAATTTTTTTCGCGCATCCGCGTGCAAAACCACCAGCCCCCCCTGTTGTTAAAAAATGATTACTCCCTTACAGCAAGATAACCCCGTATTTTGGTCCAGTCCCAACGTAGCCCTAGTGAGCTAGATGGTCGAGGCTGCCTGGGATGGTGAGGGTGGACCAGTGTTTTCTGCGCCTTTTGTAATTTCACAGCGGGGTGCGGCAGTTTTCCCACGAGAGGGCGTTGGAGCATCGGCCATGAATCTTCTGGGCGAGATCCCACGAGGTTTGCCCAGAATAGTGTAGGTCCATTATAAATAATGGGATTCTCCAAATAGCTCTATCCATGGGTACGGTAACACTAACAGAGACACATATATATCGAATTGTGACGCAATTAGGGCCTATGGGAATATCAGTCTGTTCTTTGAAATATCGGCTACTGTCATACAACGTTTTCTCAAATTCCACCTCGGTAATGGGAATAGGTCTATTTATATGGGCATAGAAGTACACACTCAGTTGACTACTTCCTTGATATGGGGGATACCGCAATTGCCCGTATAAACGCCCGGGTGCTCATTAGTTTCATTCCCACTGTACCCCGGCGCTTATATGAGACAGGCGCTTATTTGAGACTCCGGCACTTAACGGGCCATTACGGTATTAAAAGACATTCTGGAAATTATTTTGTTTTGGAATTACGTTTTCAAGCATACCGTATTCGACCCAAAGCACCCCCCCCCCCCTAATAAGCGCCCCCACCTTTTTATGGAGCCTTTTCACCGACTAGAAAATAGAAAAAGGCATAATTTCCACGATTTTGGAGGCAGTTAAACACTTATTTTATTGCTGGAAAACAATTCTCTAGTTGTAGACACCCACAGAGCAATAAATGTTGTACTGAAGTCTGTATTCCACGCAATTACAATATACATGATGGAAGGAAAATGTTCTAAGCTTTTAGGCAAACAAGTGCAGCGACTAATCTCCATGTTAATATAGGTAATCACCTATTGCCCAGATGAGTGGATAATGCTATAGGTGTATGTATAAATCTCCAATCAATCATATCAACAAACCTTAACCCTTTAAGGACCGCTAATGCAGGAGTGCATCATGTCCATTGGTTGTCATGATGCACCAATGAAGTGCTGCATTGGCGCATCACGCCAATCTACCGGGAGTGCATCAGTCCCATATTGGTGGCACTATGCATGAATGCTATCCTGGTAGGTTACCCTCAGGACTGCAGTCATGCATCATACCTATACCATTGGGCACAGTAGATTAATGCCCACTTACATTCCCTTAAAGGGTACAATTACAGTGGTTGTACGACTATTTAATCCCCTGGTAGAATCACATTGAGTAGTACCATGGTCGGGGTTCAACAAGGTCACACCAGCAGCACACAGGCCTTTCCACAGATTGATACAGACTACCCCATCCACCATTCATTATCAGGGGCGTAGGAAAAGGGGGGCCAGGGGGGCCCGGGCCCCCCCCCCAATCCCAGAGGAGGTGGGGCCTGAATATGTCTGGGCCCCCCCCAATATTTGTCAAGACCCATGATAAAATGCAAAGATTTCCCCCAAATTCTTCACAAATATGGTAGCACAATGGGAAAAGGGGGGCTGGGCTTAAAATCACAGGCAAAAGTCATCAAAGATATTATATTGCTATTAGGGAGTGATCATTTTTCAACAACGGGGGGGGGGGGGCTGGTGGGTTTGCGCGCGGGCACGCGAAAAAAATTCTGACCCCCCCTCTCGAGGGGGTTAAATTTTTTGACCCCCCGGTAAGGGACGAATATTGTGTGCGAACATGCCCTTTTAACCTATAATAATATATGGGGTTTTCCACTGAAAACAGCTGAAATTATTTTGAACCCCCAATCAGAGGGGTTGAAAAAATTCTGACCCCCCGGTCAAGGGATTGAAAAAATTCTGACCCCCCCTCAAACCCACCAGCCCCCCCCCCGTTGTTAAAAAATGATCACTCCCTTAGTCTTATTAATATCATGTTCAATAGGATGCAGTCTTCAAAATTGCTTCCAAGTCCAAAAGCCCAATAGTACATTAATGAATTGTGCTCGTTGATATGCTCATGAATGCAGTCATAACGAGTATCATGTTTTCAATACATGGACGCAGCCCTGCAGAGTATCTTGTCCTTGGTACATGTACATGGACGCAGCCCTGCAGAGTATCTTGTCCTTGGTACATGTACATGGATGCAGCCCTGCAGAGTATCTTGTCCTTGGTACATGTACATGGACGCAGCCCTACAGAGTATCTTGTCCTTGGTACATGTACATGGACGCAGCCCTGCAGAGTATCTTGACCTTGGTACATGTACATGGACGCAGCCCTACAGAGTATCTTGTCCATGGTACATGTACATGGACGCAGCCCTGCAGAGTATCTTGTCCTTGGTACATGTACATGGATGCAGCCCTGCAGAGTATCTTGTCCATGGTACATGTACATGGACGCAGCCCTGCTGAGTTTCTTGTTCTTGGTACATGTACATAAATGCAGCCCTGCAGAGTATCTTGTCCTTGGTACATGTACATGGATGCAGCCCTGCAGAGTATCTTGTCCTTGGTACATGTACATGGACGCAGCCCTGCAGAGTATCTTGTCCTTGGTACATGTACATGGACGCAGCCCTGCAGAGTATCTTGACCTTGGTACATGTACATGGACGCAGCCCTACAGAGTATCTTGTCCATGGTACATGTACATGGACGCAGCCCTGCAGAGTATCTTGTCCTTGGTACATGTACATGGATGCAGCCCTGCAGAGTATCTTGTCCATGGTACATGTACATGGACGCAGCCCTGCTGAGTATCTTGACCTTGGTACATGTACATGGACGCAGCCCTGCTGAGTATCTTGTCCTTGGTACATGTACATGGACGCAGCCCTGCAGAGTATCTTGACCTTGGTACATGTACATGGACGCAGCCCTACAGAGTATCTTGTCCATGGCACATGTACATGGACGCAGCCCTGCAGAGTATCTTGTCCTTGGTACATGTACATGGACGCAGCCCTGCAGAGTATCTTGTCCATGGTACATGTACATGGACGCAGCCCTGCTGAGTATCTTGTCCTTGGTACATGTACATGGATGCAGCCCTGCAGAGTATCTTGTCCTTGGTACATGTACATGGACGCAGCCCTGCAGAGTATCTTGTCCTTGGTACATGTACATGGATGCAGCCCTGCTGAGTATCTTGTCCTTGGTACATGTACATGGACGCAGCCCTGCTGAGTATCTTGTTCATGGTACATGTACATGGACGCAGCCCTGCTGAGTATCTTGTCCTTGGTACATGTACATAAATGCAGCCCTGCAGAGTATCTTGTCCTTGGTACATGTACATGGACGCAGCCCTGCAGAGTATCTTGTCCTTGGTACATGTACATGGATGCAGCCCTGCAGAGTATCTTGTCCATGGTACATGTACATGGACGCAGCCCTGCTGAGTTTCTTGTTCTTGGTACATGTACATAAATGCAGCCCTGCAGAGTATCTTGTCCTTGGTACATGTACATGGATGCAGCCCTGCAGAGTATCTTGTCCTTGGTACATGTACATGGACGCAGCCCTGCAGAGTATCTTGTCCTTGGTACATGTACATGGACGCAGCCCTGCAGAGTATCTTGACCTTGGTACATGTACATGGACGCAGCCCTACAGAGTATCTTGTCCATGGTACATGTACATGGACGCAGCCCTGCAGAGTATCTTGACCTTGGTACATGTACATGGACGCAGCCCTACAGAGTATCTTGTCCTTGGTACATGTACATGGACGCAGCCCTGCTGAGTATCTTGTCCTTGGTACATGTACATGGATGCAGCCCTGCAGAGTATCTTGTCCTTGGTACATGTACATGGATGCAGCCCTGCAGAGTATCTTGTCCTTGGTACATGTACATGGACGCAGCCCTGCTGAGTATCTTGTCCTTGGTACATGTACATGGACGCAGCCCTGCTGAGTATCTTGTCCTTGGTACATGTACATGGACGCAGCCCTGCTGAGTATATTGTCCTTGGTACATGTACATGGACACAGCCCTGCAGAGTATCTTGTCTCTGGTACATGTACATGGACGCAGCCCTACAGAGTATCTTGTCCTTGGTACATGTACATGGACGCAGCCCTGCTGAGTATCTTGTCCTTGGTACATGTACATGGACGCAGCCCTGCTGAGTATCTTGTCCTTGGTACATGTACATGGACACAGCCCTGCTGAGTATACTGCCTCCCTTTCAGGGCTGATAGAAGTGTATATTCATGATTGATATTTTGATGATGCCTGAACGTAGTCCTGGGGTCAGGGCCGCATTGATGCATTTTATGATGACCAAGAGTCACGATGCATCAGGATGCCTTATTTACATGCTTCCCATCCTCCATCGTTATGACGTAGACTCTGAGAACTGATTTTTGGATCTACCAGGAATTCCTGTAAACTGTACCACTGATGCATTTTTTTAGAATGAAGCCCTAGAAAACAGCTACAGTAAAGTGTTATGAGGAATCTCAAAAAAAAATTGTGAATGTTTAGTGCAGTGCGGATTTTTTTTTGTCAATACTTAAGAGTTTGATATTATATTGGCACCTACTCAGAAATAGGGGGTGTGGCCCTCCTTTTGGGCCGCGCCCCCTCCCTTTGCAAATACTGGATCCGCCACTGCAATGGAAGCTTTGTCCCAAAAGATTCCAGAGAACCATCATTATTTTGATGGTATGCTTTTACAGTGTACCTAGCCATGCTTATCTTATCTGTTCTGATACAGGTGGACAAGGCTGAGCGTACTTATACCCTAGATGATTATACGTCTATTATCTCCTCTTTACGTCCATTTTATTTTGATATTTGGGTACCAGGTACCTCCCAGAATGATACATAGATTACACGAAATCGTTGGTAAACCTGTAGAATTCCATCTGGAGCTCATTTCAAAAGATGCTACGACAACACCCCCCTCCCCTTCCCGATACAGTTGTATTGGTAGCCCACAGATGCCTCTACACTAGCGGTTTATATGAACAGTTTTTCACTATATATCCCATTTAGTCCAGCAGACTTGGTTAACATTTGACAGGACCGAAAACTTCAACTTTTTGATCAGGATTGAAATAATTACAATCAAGAGCAAACTTACTGGCTTGATCATTTAGCTCATTCGGATATCTACGAATTCCTTTTTTTCTATTGACTGGATTTATGCTTGCATTCTTCAAAGAGCTCTGGGAGAGCCTATTATATGTACTGCTTACATAAGGGTCGGTCATAGCCCATTGAAGCCTCTACATTATATTAATGCTTGCAGTGCTACTACAGCTCTGCCAAACCCTATGTGGTACTTACAAATTAAAAGGCAAGTGTCCTCTGTACACTAGGGCTTGCAGTGCTACGACAGTTCTGTCAAAACCTTTTAGGTACTTACATAAGTGCCAGTTACAGCACTTTAATGAGACCACTACATTAGTGCTCGCAGTGCTACGACAGTTCTGCCAAACCCTATGTGGTACTTACATAAGGTCCAGTTACAGCCCTTTAATGAGACCACTACATTAGTGCTCGCAGTGCTACGACAGCTCTGTCAAAACATAATATGTAGTGCTTACATAAGGGTCAGTTATAGCCCTTTTATGAGACCACTACATTATTGTTTGCAGTGCTATGATAGCTCTGGGAAACCCTATGTAGTGCTTACATGAGGTCCAGGTACAGCCCTTTAATGAGACCACTACATTAGTGCTTTCAGTGCTACGACAGCTCTGTCAAACCCTATGTAGTGCTTACATAAGGGCCAGTTATAGCCCTTTTATGAGACCACTACATTAGTGCTTGCAGTGCTATGATAGCTCTGGGAAACCCTATGTAGTGCTTACATGAGGGCCAGTTACAGCCCTTTAATGAGACCACTACATTAGTGCTTGCAGTGCTACGACAGCTCTGCCAAACCCTATGTAGTGCTTACATAAGGGCCAGTTACGGCCCTTTAATGAGACCACTACATTATTGCTTGCAGTGCTACGACGGCTCTACCAAACCCTATGTAGTGCTTACATAAGTGCCAGTTACAGCCCTTTAATGAGACCACTACATTATTGTTTGCAGTGCTATTATAGCTCTGCCAAACCCTATGTAGTGCTTACATAAGGACCAGTTATAGCCCTTCAATGAGACCACTTCATTAGTGCCTGCAGTGCCATGACAGTTATGTCAAACCCTATGTAGTGCCTACATAAGGGCCAGTTACAGCCCTTCAATGAGACCACTTCATTAGTGCTTGCAGTGCCACGACAGTTATGTCAAACCCTATGTAGTGCTTACATAAGGGTCAGTTATAGCCCTTCAATGAGACCACTTCATTAGTGCCTGCAGTGCCACGACAGTTATGTCAAACCCTATGTAGTGCTTACATGAGGGCCAGTTACAGCCCTTCAATGAGACCAGTTCATTAGTGCTTGCAGTGCCACGACAGTTATGTCAAACCCTATGTAGTGCTTACATGAGGGCCAGTTACAGCCCTTTAATGAGACCAGTACATTATTGTTTGCAGTGCTATGATAGCTCTGCCAAACCCTATGTAGTGCTTACATAAGGACCAGTTACAGCCCTTTAATGAGACCATTACATTAGTGCTTGCAGTGCTACGACAGTTCTGCCAAACCCTATGTGGTACTTACATAAGGGCCAGTTACAGCCCTTTAATGAGACCACTACATTAGTGCTTGCATTGCTACGACAGCTCTGCCAAACCCTATGTAGTGCTTACATAAGGGCCAGTTACAGACCTTTAATGAGACCATTACATTAGTGCTTGCAGTGCTACGACAGTTCTGCCAAACCTGATGTGACACTTACATTTAAGAGAAAGTCATACAGTATGGTCACACCATGAATCCTTCAATAAGTAGTTCTTTTCTCTGGTCGTAGGCAGTTTTGAATAAGGCTCCAGAGATCCTTGATTGAGATAGAGTATATAGATTAGATGGAGTGGCAGACAATCAGCCCCAGCAGGGGTCCTTGAGGGACACCTGTGTCTCTGTTATCCTATAGGGATTACCGACCTATTGATTTACATGTAGACCCTGGAACTCTAGAGTGGCTTTGATTTTAGCAACATATTGCACATTGTATAGGTGCCCTCAGTCATTGATGATAATCATGTTTGGTTAGAGGTACAACCCTTTCAGGGCCTCATGAAGGTCTGATACGGAACACATTCATTTCGGGGATTCATGTGTACTGTAGTTTTCTTGTCATGGATATGACCATTGCTGTCGAAATAGCATTAAACAACCATCACTCACTCACTCACTCATGTATTTGTCGTCATGTCGCAAAATGCTGTTGAGTCTACTCACCAGCACTGCATTGGTGCATCTGAAAATGTATCAAACACTTTAGGGCAAAATGTTGCAGCAATGATAACTCACCTGCATTCAATGATAACTCACAGTGGCTGCATTCAATGATAACTCACCATGGCTGCATTCAATGATAACTCACCATGGCTGCATTCAATGATAACTCATCATGGCTGCATTCAATGATAACTCACAGTGGCTGCATTCAATGATAACTCACCATGGCTGCATTCAATGATAACTCATCATGGCTGCATTCAATGATAACTCACCATGGCTGCATTCAATGATAACTCATCATGGCTGCATTCAATGATAACTCAAAATGGCTGCATTCAATGATAACTCACAATGGCTGCATTCAATGA
Organism: Acholoe squamosa; assembly: GCA_949317995.1. Taxonomy (NCBI): domain Eukaryota; kingdom Metazoa; phylum Annelida; class Polychaeta; order Phyllodocida; family Polynoidae; genus Acholoe; species Acholoe squamosa. The sequence continues at coordinate 81,225,360 of OX439037.1, forward strand.
TAACTCATCATGGCTGCATTCATGCATCATGCTGACCAATGACTATTACTGGTACGTGTACATTAATACACTGCAGGGCCCCTAAAGGGTTCAGTCCCTATGATCAGACATTCCCTCTGTACATCCATTAGCAGTGATTACTCCGGTAGATAACGATGATTGATATTGGTATATATAAATGTATAGTGTACACTAATCTGTGATCACTCTTCATGTTATAGAGAGGACAGGATAAGGGCTCTTCATAGTGGCCATATTTAGATGCACACACTCATCGTATCAATGTATTCTCAGGCCAAACTTTTTTCAGCTTTAAGCAGATATGGTCTGCCCTTTGGGTTACGTCCGTCCTTTTAGTGTGTGAGCCTGCACATGTACTCAGTTTCTGAAACCTTATTTCCTTGGCATGCCAGTTTTAAAATTATCAATAGAAGGATTTTCATCAATAGAAGGATTTTCAAAAATAACCATCCCCTGCTTTGGGGAAAATCCCGTAACCCAAATGATATTGAACAAGTAATCAATGGATAACTCATGACACATGTGTGTTATTAGCCTTTGTTAACACACACAAGTCATGAGTTATCCATTGACTACTTATTTTATACCACGAAACCAATAAATAATCAATAGAATACCAGTAAATTCAATTTGAAAACAAAAAATATTCCCCCTTCCCGGGACTCGATGCCAGCCATTGTGTGTGTACACAGGTACATACACCTCGGTGCCCGGCAGCGGACAGCGACAGCCCCAGTCTCGGCTAGGCTTGGCAGTGGCACACGGCTAAAGATTTCAATGCGTCTCGCTGTTATGTTTGTGTAGAATACACCTCGTCGCCCGGCAGCGGACAGCAACAGCGCACAAGGCGAAAAAAGATGCTTCTCGCTGTTATGTTTGTGTATAATACACCTCCTCGTCCGGCAGCGGACAGCTATAGTGCACACGGCGAAAAAAAGATGCACCCAGACCGGGACGCGATCCGCGGACCTCTGACGGCTGAGCGCAAAGCGCTAACTGCTAGGCCACCGTGTCACCTCTTTTGAATGCGTCTCGCGGTTATGTTTGTGTATGAAACACCTCATCGCCCGGCAGTGGACAGCGACAGCGCACACGGCTTTGTATCATATCGAGACGTGGTTCGAACCGAGCATTTCTCGTCAGGCCTTGTGCCGCAGTGCATAAGGAGTTGGATTTGGGATGTGAGACTGCAGGTCCGATCCCTACCCTGGCCTGGAAAATTTTGTGGGTTTTAACATGTAACATATGACATGGGAGGACCTGAGAGGCGTGCTGTTATCCTGGATAACCGCACGCCTTACATGGATAACCGCACGCCTTACATGGATAACCGCACGCCTTCCAAGAGTCATGCTACAGCATTAATGCTGTGCAATATCGACAGATATGTGAATGGGAATAGCCACCAAAAAGCATTGTGTAACCCAGAAATCATGGTATAACAAACGTTAATCATTATCCATTCTAAGAGCACTCTGATGTTCTTTTATAGTAGTGTCGTTCAGTCCCGTAACCACAGCTTAATATTTCCTTGTGATTGCCCTTTGCACCATGGTTAAAACATTTCGCATTGTCTTTTTCGGTCCCATTTACTTTAGGAAAGCCCCAATCCAGTGAATGGAACCTCCATATTATCGCACAATATATCGTCGCCTCAGTGCAACAAGGTTGTAACTGACATTTTGACAAAATTACGTTATTGAACCTCTGTCTATGATATATATGCCTACAGACCACCATACAATGAGGTTGTGTCAACTGTACTATAGTGATTGCAACCCTTCTTTTGACTCTCCTGCAAAACTTGAAATATGCAGATACAAAGTTGTTGCACTGAGGCAACGATATGGTAAGATACTCGATATTAGGCTGGGGATGTAGACATAGTGGTATAGGCTAACATAAACATGCCTGCTCCTATTATGGCAAAAAGAAATCTCTGCAAAAACATATGAACAGGATATAAAAGAAGCAGTTGGTCACGTTTCCATTTGACTTTCATTTCAATTTTCTTAAACTACTCCTTCTAGCATTGTATGACATCTTAATGCATAAGGTTTATACCGAGGCGCTATAAGACATTAGGATCAGTCACAGAACATATAAATGGTTATGTGCATGATGGCAACCCTTGTGAGTAACTCGCCAGTGCTGCATTAGTGCATCATGCAGCTACCAGTATTCAGTTTATTCATTGCATTGGTGCCTCATAATGGCAACATGTATCACTTTAAATTATATGCAGCATGCTCATTGGTCGTCGTCATGTTACATGAATGCAGTTTTGCCAGGCACATCGGGTTGATGCATCCTCACGATGCACCAATGTAGCGCTATTGGTTCAACTCGTCAGCACAGCAATAAATACTATGGGGGTTGGGGGTGGGGCAACATGCCCCCAAAAGAGGAGTCCTTTTTAGTACAGTCGACCCTTGCCTCCTCAGATTTATAAATTACTAGGAAATTTGAGGAAGCAAATTGTCCAAGAAATTAAGTCCAAATTAATTAGAAAATATAGAGGGAGTTGTAGATCCTGTGTCTGAGGTAATGAGGGATCTGAGGAATTAAAGGGCGGGTGAAACAAGAACAGACTGAGGGTCGACTGTAGTTTCAGTGGGCTTTCCTCAGGTAAAACTGGATGGGTTGAGCTGGTGTAGCTTACACAAATTACTCTGTTAGCTCCTCTACATACACAACCCTCTGCTACCAGCCGCAGCCTTTTAATTTCCACATGACGTTTGATAAATATTTAATGTGCAGGGCTAGTCCGTATGTAAACACTCCACCAGCCATGGGGCCCTGAAGGTCCTGATCATGTATGAGATCCAGTATACCCTTTAGTAGACGGAACCATTGCTAAAGGAGCGATGGTAAGCGGTGGCACTGGTGTTGTGCAGGGCCTGTTGTGGTGGTGGAACTTTCAGAGTAGTTTCCCAAGCCCCCAATGAAAACTGGGTCCCTAGTCTTAAGTGGGGTTGGTCTTTGATATCTTAACTCTAGGACCTACCTACTTGTTGTGTATTGTTTTGAAATGTAAAATCATATGCCATACCTTTGCTTTTTGTAACGTGATATCTGGGGCCCAGGAAGACTGGGCTGAGCCCTCTGCAGACTCAGTGGACATCAATTGCTGGGCCTCTGAATGACTATATCAGGGCCCGGTTAGCTGGGTATCCCTTTAGTAGAGCATGAATGCATCATGTCCATTGGTTGTCATGATGCATGAATGCTACCCTGGTGAGTAAATCGCCAGGGTAGCATTCATGCATCATGACAAAGTGATAGGGTAGGTGCAATCCAGGAGGGTTGGCACGATGCACCGATGATGTGCTGGTAAGTCTGCTTCAGGGGCGGATCCAGAAGGGGTGGTCTAGGGGGGTCACAGCCGAGAAAAGTTGGTCTTGGGGGGCAGAGCCAGGGTTTGGGCCTACATAATAGTACATTTCCTATATCTAAGAGTTAAAGCAAGACTCATTTTTCATGGGGTCTAGGAGGGCGGACGTGCCCCCTAGGCTACCCCCTGGATCCACTTACTGTGCTTGCAGGCTACTTGTCTCCTCTCCTCCACCAATGAAGTGCTGGCTCGCCAGCACTTCATTAGTGGTTCACTGAACAGTGAACCACCATAATTATAGTACAGGGAGCCAATTTAGTTTTTACAAGAAGCTCCAGGTGGCAAGGAATCCCCGTGATAATAACGACATGACTGTGAAAATAACGACAGATCTCTGGCAACTTTGCGGTGAGGAATCCTTTGTTATTTCGATGACATTTTTTATAGGTTGCTCTGATAAACCTACTAATTGACTACTAGTGATTTGCTGCCTATGGAAAATATATGCCTTATATTCTAAAGTACAATAGAGTATCCTGTGTCCTTAATATCTCATTATAAATCTCATGTGAAGCATCATCACATCTCTTAGACTTCTCTAGACCGCAATTCCCGAGTTAAACACACCTATGCTTCCACATTTCAACTCACTCTGATAAACTCTTTAAAGGCCGCTGATGCATTAATGCATCATGCCCATTAGTTGTCATGATGCATGAATGCAGCCCTTGGGAGTAACTCACCAGGAGTCCTGGACTGCATTCATGCATCATGCTGAACCTATGGGATCCATACAGTCCCAGAGAGTCAGCATGATGCAGCAATCACCAGCACATCATTGCTGCATCATGCTGACATCACCAGCACGATGCAGCAATGATGTGCTGGTGATGTCAGCATGATGCAGCAATGAAGTGCTAGTGATGTCAGCATGATGTAGCAATGATGTGCTGGTGATGTCAGCATGATGCAGCAATGAAGTGCTAGTGATGTCAGCATGATGTAGCAATGATGTGCTGGTGATGTCAGCATGATGCAGCAATGATGTGCTGGTAATGTCAGCATGATGCAGCAATGAAGTGCTGGTGATGTCAGCATGATGCAGCAATGAAGTGCTGGTGATGTCAGCATGATGCAGCAATGAAGTGCTGGTGATGTCAGCATGATGCAGCAATGAAGTGCTGGTGATGTCAGCATGATGCAGCAATGAAGTGCTGGTGATGTCAGCATGATGCAGCAATGATGTGCTGGTGATGTCAGCATGATGCAGCAATGATGTGCTGGTGATGTCAGCATGATGCAGCAATGATGTGCTGGTGATGTCAGCATGATGCAGCAATAAAGTGTTTGTAAGCAGTCTCACCAGCACTTCATCGGTGCATCAAGACAACCAATTGGGCATGATGCATTCTTGCATCAGTGGCCCTTAAAGTGTTAAAGAGTTAAAGTGTCTTAGGCCAAATAAAAAGAAAGTTTGTTTCCAGTAACCCGACCGACCCTAGCAAAACAGGGGCAAAAAAAGCCTTTTATGATTTTGAAGAATTTTGTCTCATTTTTTCATATTTTAAAGACATTTTCATTATTTTTTGAGGATTTTTCCTATATCCTTTTCGTGTTCATCCCCTCTCTTGTCATTGTCATTATCCCATCATTATTTTACAATGAAATCAAAGAATTTGATACATCCATTGATATGTGCCACAACATTTCCCATATAAATGTAAAAAAAAAAAAAAAATCTGACCTACTGACCCTATCTCTTTGAGCTTTGTTAGTGGAAACACACCTTTTATTTTTCTTGGCCTTATTGCTGAATTGCAATATCGCTGTACCCCAGCACTTATTCAAGACTCTGGCGCTCCGGCGCTCATATAGACCAATACTGTATTTCACTCACAGTGTCTATTTACACTGCCCCCCAGGGGGTTGGTACCAGGGGAGGGGTGCCCTCTCTACTCAGTGGGAACATTATGCCTCAACTAGTAACTACAAAGTTCATCTGTTAAGGCACCTGTAGACATGGTGAAATGGGGGCATTGTACACCTTCTCCTCTCCCAGGGGACTCCTGTAACAGGGTCAGAAGAGGCATATAGTGCTGATGCTTTATCTGCTTTTTCTTGATAATATTCTTTTACAAATCCCTTTTTGTGAGAGAGACTCTTGAAGAAGTTGTGTTGTGTTAGTATACATGCTAGGATGAGGTGGAGTTAATATAATATCAAGATGTGGAACTTTCTTTGTGACAAATGTAAGGATTCATGTCCCTTTTATATTAATGCCTGTGGTGGTGCATCACATGAAGATTGTGGCGAGATAACAAGGACACAGGATAATGTAAGGCATTGATTCTCAGCAGGCAACACATTACTAGTTGTCCGGTAGCTTAAACAAACCATTAACAATGGCTGCAGAAATGTACTCCTAGTACTTTATTTTGTGTTTCTATGTTGATTAGAAGCAGGGATATGCACTTTTCAAGATTTTGATCGAATTCTGGTGGCCATCTTGAATATCTCAATTTCCCCAACCCTGCCATGAACACATTGTTGTGGATATGGTCACAGAGACCCCATAGATAAATACTCAACAGAGAAAAGAAAAGTATAACAGAGAATTCGGGGTCAGGCTAAAAATCCATATTCCACAAGCAGATTATAAAGAATTTAAAACTCAAAAGATTACCCAGAATGGATACTTCTTTAATAAAAGGCACATATGTGAAAAAATGTCTATGATACACTGCAGTGACCCCGGCCCGATCCCCCCCCCCAAAAAAAAAAAAAAGAAAAGAAAAAAAAAAGAATGTTGGCTCGGCCCTCTGTATACGGCACATGGCTATTGTATTATTGACCAATGGGAGGCATCCCTGGCATATACTGCGGAGTCGGGGGCTGAAGGTGTTAGTCATAGTGCCGTCGGGGTCTAATGGCGGCCCCCAGCTGATAATGGCTATGTGAGCTATATATTCATGAGGACATAGATATATTGAAGGCAGATGTGAAGCAATCTTTCTTAAAAATGAGTGTTTTGACATTCATAAAATATGCCAACACAGATACATTGCCTCCATAACCACGGACAAGTAGGGCTGAATTATGAGAACTGCTGGGCCTTCAGTACAGCCCAAAATGTTAACAGCCACGATCATAAACTCCCCAGAAGTAAATCATAAAGCCATCCTCTGGTCATTTCTCAAAGCACAACAAAATAACTCACCCACCCAGCTAACGAGGCAGGGTTAACACTCCCATCGCCGCGTGGAGGCAGCACCATCAAGGGGTTGTAACGGGTAGGTGAGAAACAGCGACACATGGCGGCGGAAATACTTATTACAAAGTAGGTGTGGGTACCGCACTTGGAGCCCAGATAGAACACATACCTTCGTTCCACAGAAAGTTCGTCCTGAGGAGTAGGGACCTTCATGATGAGGGCAGGAAGGAGTAGACTTACTTCATTTTGATCCCACAAAGGAGAAATTTCTTTCCGTGCTAAGGGAGTGATCATTTTTTAACAACAGGGGGGGCGGTGGGTTTGAGGGGGGGGTCAGAATTTTTTCAACCCCTTGACCGGGGGGTCAGAATTTTTTCAATACCTCTGATAGGGGGGGTCAAAATAATTTCACCTGTTTTCAGTGGAAAACCCCGTGCATTACTATAGGCTAAAAGGGGACGTTCGCGCACCATTTTTGTCCCTTATGGGGGGGTCGAAAAAATTTTACCCCCTCAAGAGGGGGGGGGTCGAAATTTTTTTTGCACGTCCGCGCGCAAACCCACCAGCACCCCCTGTTGTTAAAAAATGATCACTCCCTAAGAGTGGGCCATACAGGGTTCGTAAAAAGCGACAAACTGAAGGTTTCTGGTGACTTGAGGTGAGCATGTGGGCAGCTGGTGTCCATATTCACAGGCCTGAACCTACATGCTTGTCTTTTGTCAATGAATCCCCCCTGCCGGATTCCCCCTCAGTAAACCACATCTGACTGATTTGTCCAGCCTTGACCATGGGATCAGGCAAATAAAAGAGCACTTGCTATCTTTCGAATACAATACAATGTAGGGGGCATGCCCTTGTAGTGGTTTTCTCCCTTACCCATCTATAGATTCAATTATTAGTCTCATAGATTCGATCATCCAGGCATAGATGCCATCACTGCTGTGTCTAATAAGCAGCACACCTTTCTAGCTGTTTCGAACAAGCAGCTTTTGTAATACCTGTCCACATTGAGAATAGAAACTAATGAGGTAGTCGCATAGTGTGTTAGTGCTTTTGTAAGTTGAACAAATCAAGCAATCATGCGTTCCAAAAACCCCGAAATAAGGGTCTTTTATCATGATGGATGCATGTCCTAGAATCTGGAAAAGGTTTTTTTTTCGTTTTATCATGTCTGTTGAATTACAAGAAAGGAGTCACTTTTACTTCTTCTTTTTTTTTTAAATTTCCTGACCGGGTTAGTGCTTTTCTCATTGAGAGAGATGCCCTGGCAACATTTCAGAATAACCTATGATTGTAAGAGCGGCATGGGAAATTGCAATAATATAAGTTTGTACTTGTAATCATTGCCATGGCAGCACTCAAATTGATTGTCAGTGTTTTGTAAAAGAAGGTTTTTTTTTTTCAAATCTGCCAGACATCACCGTAAACTGTAACCACCATATTTGTTAAGTAGTGTAAGTGCTACAATGAAGCCCCCGTAAAGCACTGTGTTACCAGGAATTCCAGTGAAAATAACATTGTTGATTTATAGTGAAATCCTTAGAATGACAAATTATATGCTGAATATTCATATGAAGAGCCAATTCTGGATGGCATCTAAGCCAAAACAATGTGTTATCAATTACCCTTAGTTGTTGTTTAGAAATAACGGTGAAAGTCCATCAAAATTACGGTGAATTTTGGTGACTGTAAAGAAAAACGATGAAAGATTAGCACCCATTGTTGCCAATGATTCTTCGTTTTTTCTATGGAAGATTTTAAACAGTGTACCCCAACAGTGTTGACAAAGTGTGGAATACAGCTACTAGGCGCTACATGTACAACTATGATTACCAATTGAAAATATGAGGAGGGGTGAGGAGAAGAAGCGAGAACACAGGTGTGTGTGTGTGCTGAATAGAGACTAAGTGCAGGGGCGGGGAGCCAAGCGCTGTACCACCAACGAGTAGAGTAGACTGTAGCAGCCTACAGCCGCCCAACAGATGGACAAAATGTCAGGTGCCAGCCAACTCATGTTGTTAACCAGCCAACAAAAAAGGAACCAACAAGTTCCCAAATCAAACCTGCACTTCTTCATCTTCTCTCACTACAGCTGTCTGTTGTCATTTTCTTCTAGCAGGGATGAAAGTCTTCAGGGATTTCCCTGATTTCAGGGATTTTGAAGTTCCAAGGCCCTATACATTCCTATAACAACCCAGGTTTTTGGGCCAATATTGGACTATTTCAGGGATTTTTGTGCTCTGTGACTTTTATCCCTGTTCTAGGGCCTGTCCTACAAAATGATACTTTGGGAGTGAAAATTTTTAACAACAATGGGGGTGGCAGCTTTTTCATGACCCCTTGCAATTCTGTTTAGATATAACTTTCCTGTTTTTAGTGAAAAAGCCCGCGATAAGTTGGCAATTCTCAGCCTCTCGCAGGAGGTGGGGTGGATTTTGACCCTCAGGAGTGGAGCATTTATTCATGTGAAACCCCACCACCCCAATCATGTAGAAATGATGACCACTCCCTCAGAAAAACAAAGCCAACATATTTGTATCTAGTCCTGTCTTATTATAACATCAAACCTGATGTTTTCATCTTTGTTTGTTTCCTGGTAGGTGTCATCCCTACTCAACCCTTACAAATATACGACAGTACAAAGTATGCACATTTTTGCTTAACCCTTCAAGGGCTTCACAATACAACCATTAATGTCCGCGTTCCTTGTTGTTATGATGCACCAGTGCTTCACTGGTGCATTATGTTGTAACGGTTCGTATCGACTTTATATGTTGGGTGGCTCTTTGGCTCGCTTGACTCTAGAGATACCAACACAACACGAGTATTTCGGGTTGGGCAAAGCCCCGGAACTTCCTACCTGCTCGGGTAGGCTTTTATTGCAGAGAAGAAACACGTCTGGACTGGACTAGGTCCAGTCCTCTTCTGCAGATCGTCCAGCGCCTTAGTAGGAGCTGGATGTGAGGTGTGGTGCTGCCCCCTCTTGTACCAAACGGGTATCGCAAAGCGACACCTGGTTGGCATAGAAGAAATGAGCACCACACAAACACATCTCTCGGATGAAGCGCACTATATACACGACGATGCCGGCCCCTACAATGTAAACATGCTGTGGTGTATTGATCAACATAGTTGGTATGATGCATGAATGCAGCCCTGGTGAGTAGACTCACCAGGGCTGCACTCATGCATCATGACGACCATTGGTGCACTGGGGGAGGGGGGGGGTCCATAACGGGATACAGACAAGCTGTGGTGAATGTGTTATTGGCAATGACACCTCACATGGATGTGATTCACTTGAAAGAAACCAGAAGGTTACCCCATCAATAAACATAACTCAACTTTTTATGTCTGATCTCACAAACAATTGTTAGAGTGAAAGTTCATGTATAATTTCAAGCAAAATCTGACACTGCTTAAGTTATAAACATGTGGAGTAGAAGATTTATAAGGGCCAAAATTGTGTCTTCTGTTAAGACATCGATAAAATGAGGAAAGACGGATTGAAGTTTTTAAAGATTTATTTCTTTTCTCATACTCAGGTCCCGGGAACTCCCATTTCTTTTCAAAAAGCTTTTTTCCTTATAAAAGAAAAAGAAGCTTAGTCCAGAGCCAGAGAAAGGGGTGCAGACTTGAATCTACCAGGCATCCCCATAAAACTGAACAGTAAACCACCATAATCATATTGCAATAAAGCAGTGTAGTTTCTACAATGAAGCCCCAGATGGCAGTACAGTTAAGTACTGTGGCACAAGGAATTTCCATGAAATTAAGGACAAATCTCTGGCAATTTTGGGACAAGGAGTAATGTAAGCTGAGCGCAATTCCTTTTAGGCAGAAGGTGTATGTGTGTGTGACAAGCTTGTTAGCTTGATCTATGACCTGCACCTTGATAAAAAGCAGACACCTTCTCCACTCACCAAAACACTGTGTCACATAGCTTATACATGTAGAGTGATGGTTCACTATACATGTAGACACACCCCATGTACACATGGCAGTTTGTACTTTGTACTAGTATACAAACCACTTGGTAATTTTGATTGGATGTTCAACCAATAAACATTCTAAGGTTTATCTATAATTTATAGATACTAGGCTACTGAGCAACGGGCACCATCTAGTTGTAAGGACTACAATCTAAGAGTTGACCTTTGAAACTACCAGGCATTCCTGTATATTATAAATTTTATAATTTTATTGTAAGGCCAAAGAAAATAAAAGGTGTGTTTCCAGTAACATAGCTCAAAGAGCTAGGGTTGGTAGGTCGGATTCTTTTTTTCTTTTTTTTTTTGATTTTTTTTTTTACATTTATATAGGAAATGTTAGGGAACATATCAATGGATGTATCAAATTCTTCGATTTCATTGTAAGATAATGATGATGGGAAAATGACAACTGTGAGAGAGGGGAAGAACACGAAAAGGATACAGGAAAAATCCTCAAAAAGTAATGAAAGATTTCTATAAAATATGAAAAAATGTGACAACATTCTTCAAAATCACCCAAAAAAAGATTTTTGCCCCTGTTTTGCTACGGTCGGTCGGGTTACTGGAAACAAACCTTTTTTTATTTATTTGGCCTACTGCATCATAGATGTACATATCCAGCACTACAACTATATAATACATACATGAATAAATCTAATGAAATGTCATTTTGACACCTTTCCCTGGTTCTTTTGGCGTTTACCTTCTCACCCCCCCCCCCACCCTCCGTTTCCTATGCTCGTGCAAAATCCCCTCTCTTGCAATATTTCATACCTCCTCCCAATACACATACAAGAAAAGAGATGATTTAAAAGTAACAAGGGTTGACAGAGAAGGCTAGGGCCACCCACAAGGGGCTATATGTTAACCCTTTACCGGCCATGATGCATAAATGCAGCCCTAGCTGATGAGTAACACACTTGTACCTCATTCATGTACCGTATCCCCGGGGGGGCCACTGAGTCTTTGATTGGTGGTACCAACTGCGAAACTACAGCCCCCTCTTTTTTGCCAAATCACAGCCCCTTTAAACACAGCTCAATTTGTACAGCCCCCCTTTTTTGAAGAAGTCTCTTAATAGCCCCCTTTTTGGGGCCCTTTTCCATGTAAATCAAGGTTCTTTGACAATAATACTCAGGAATTTCACAGCCCTGGAGTGATAACATGAAATATTCAAGTTACTTCCGTTCCATACAAGGCATGAAAGGTATTAACAGCCCCTTAATCTCAAGATGTAATTCAGCTAACAGCCCCCCTTTTTCTCCCCTTTGACTCATCGACAGCCACCGCTCCGTGGGGTTGGTACCACAGTTGGTACCCAAACAGAGGGTCAGTGCCCCCCCCCGGGACCGTATCATGCTGACCCTATAGGGTTAGTATATCCCGGATGGTCGGCATGATGCTCCGATGAAGTGCTGGCGAGCAGTCTTGCCAGCACTTCATTGGTGCATCATGAAGATCATGATACACTCATGCAGCATGGTGCACCAATGAGCATGATGCAGAAATGCATCACCAACCCCCAAAGGGTACCTCAAGGGCTGCACTAATTGACACATGTTTCAAATCATGCTTTGGGCCTTGGAAAATGATTGTGTGGGACAGAGGCCAGAGTGGACACTGGAGGAGGGGGAAGCTACTCACTTCCCTTACTTATAATACCTGCCGACTGCCAGACAACAGACCCATAAATTTCTTGGGATGTGGCCAGCCTATTTTCCTTAAAGGATTCACTCCCCTGTCTTTTACAAAAGATGATGGGCTGTGATCCTATGTTAATACATACGGCTATATGAGTAGATTTGGGCCTCAAACATGCACCAGTCTTCAATGAGTCCTGGGGCCTCAAGCAACTAAAATTGCTAAAATCTTTTCCCAATAAAATCAAGAATGCCATCCATGATTAAATCACTCACTCACTCATCCTAATAATACAGTGAGACCTTGATAATCCGGCCCTTGATAATCTGACATACACAGGATCCAGCCAGGCTGAGACTTGGACATTCCAATACAAATCTATTGTAATATGCGTTGATAATCTGGCAGTTTTGAGATCCGGCCAATATTTGTCTGCAACAGGGGTGGCCGGATTATCAATGTCTCACTGTAAGGCTTTATAGCAGAGGTAACAGTCTATGTTCCCATGTCCTTAAACATAAGCTATGAGATGGCAGAATTAATTCTCTCTCCATGAGTGTGTCAGCCATACTACATGTTGTGTTTATTAATAAAACACGGTGTGGTTTACCCTGGTGTGGGTATTATTTACTAACAGGGGAGAGATGCTTACAGCTGAGGCTTTGCCTCCCAGTCCCTGCACTCCACGCGCCATGTTCACACCATCCTCGTTATAATAATAGGGGCTGGAACCACTACACTCTGTGAAATAACAGTGACACCATCTCTGAAAATCAAAAGGAGACATGATCTTTCTTTCCTGAAATAGACTTGGGAAAGTGGGTCGTAGTGAATGACATGGGACATGGGTCATTTATTAAGGTCGACAGCCCAGAATGTGCTGAAATAGGCACCCGGTAAATCATTATCACCAATGTCTGCAAGAATTGTAGAAAAGGGAGATTTGAAAGATGATACAGCGAAATGAGAGTATATATCCTAATATATTGTGAACTTTTCTTTAAAGAAAAAAAGGGGTTATTTGAGAGGTCAAACGTCAGGGTTTTTATAGAAAATGGCAAGTTTGCAATCTACAGGGATGAAAGTCTTCAGGGAATTCCCTGATTTCAGGGATTTTGAAGTTCCAGGGCCCTATACATTCATATAGAAACCAAGGTTTTTGGGGCAAATATTGGACCATTTCAGGGATTTTCGTGCTCTGTGACTTGCATACCTGAATCTATACCTCCTGTCTTTTTGAAAAAGCCATAATGAGGATGGTGTTAAGTCTGATTATGGAGGGCTTGGACCTAGACCTACCTACACATATGAGCAGGAAAGAATAAAGGATCACCCATAAACCCCTGCATAGATACCCCTTACTCCTTGACTATCCACACACCTTTATAGACCAATGCCTGTTCTGTGCAGGCGGCAGGGTTAACCCTTTCCCCACTATGTTTATTTACTGATGGCTGCCAAGGCGTCTCCCTTTTTAACCCTTGTTTTGGTGGCCTCTTTGATGAGGGGGCAGTATTTAGCCATGGTATGGTACACTATACCTGTGGTGGGATGATCCTAGGGCTAGCCTGGAGTGGGGCTCTGCTGGAGACAGCAGCATACTCCACTCTTCAATCACAGACCTCGTATAAATTGACTCTGCAGGAACATTGGAATCTTTTGTAAAAGAAGGTGTGAAAACAGTGCTACTTTCCTGCACTCCTATCCTCCCCAGTAAACGCAGACACGTGTATGAACCTAAACCAACATAGTCTCTAGATACATCTATGCCAAATACATAATAAAACGTAAAATTACATTAGGTTTGAACCTACCTTCTCTAATGAGAAAAATCGAGTAGCCATTTTAAAAACTCCTAACTCCAGGATTTGAACCCACGCTCTGGTTTCCTTAGGATATCAAGGCAGTAATCGAACTTATGTGGCCACGAAGCCAACCTATGTCCTTATGGTGATAGAAGGCACTTGTTTGGCAAGTCATTATGAGCTATATATACGAATTTTTACTATGTAGCACTATGTCAAACCATGTAAATTCTATTTAAACGTTCACCAACGTAATCAGGATTTTGAGTTGTTTAGATATCTTCCAATTCGTTACGTTGGATAAAGTTTTGTGTTTACTGGGTCATCACACAGATCTATAAAATCCTGCATTGAGACACATTCCATGGAATGCCGTTCTCACGTTTAGGCATCATGGATCCCGATTAAGTGGGGGTATTACTACGCACAGCACCTGCTTACATGCTATTACAGTAACCAGATGGGTGGAGCTACTCACGGTAGTGGTCGAGGAGGGGCCAGCTTGCACACAGATATCTTGTGGCTATACGAGATATAGGTCCTGGGCCCGGGTCCTGGGCCTATCTTGATGGTATCCCATAGTTTTGCCTAAACCTTACAGAATATGTTATTTAGACTTTTATTGAAATAGTTTATCAAGGGTTTATTTGATTATAATGGACATATTTCTATCAAAAATCATAATGGCCAGTGTGTGGAGAAAGATTGTAGCAGAGATAAGTGAGTGCCCAGAGAGCAACATGTGACACCTGGAGAGTGAGGAGACTGAGAGTACACCTACATGTACATGACTATAGTGTTCCCTGGTGCCTTTGGTCTCAAAGTGGATATTTGTTTTTAGTAAGGTATGGTAAATATAATCATATTCCACTCTGTAGAGGTTTGGATCTTTCAATAGACAACAAAAGTCAATTTAGTCACATGTTTTCTGACCCTTAACTATAACTGGATATTGAACGAAACGTCTATAGGACACCAACTCCTTTAGAATATGCTGCTTGAAATAAGCCAGGTGTCTAGGACAGGGATTGGGACCGTCAGGTCTGTCTTTGATATCAGGGAGCTTGGATTTTCAGATTCTAAGGACCTGAACATTTACTTGAAATACAAATACTGTACTTATGGGGTTTGACAGAGCATTTCAGGGATTTTTCTGTCCATTCACGTGCAGCTTTCCTTGAGAAGCACTATTCCCGAACACTATCCATAGTTTCCTAGCAATTAAGATGACCTGGCCATGTATATAAAAATTAGATGTACATTTTGATGATATTGTGTGTTTTATCAGCTACAGTGAACGTCTGTGGGACCCCAACCAGTGCCTACTCAGAATTATACAGAGCCATACCAATTTTACACATCACCTACACTGGCTGACAACATCTTATTGTGTGTTTTATTTGTTCCAGTGACCATCAATGGCACTTACCCCAACCAGCGCCTACTCGGCTTCATGTTGGTGGCAGTACCGGAGAATGCACAGGACGAAACTACCACCATGGGCACCTTCCAGGTAGGACAGGCTTCTTTTTATCCATTAAACCACACAAAACAATACCTTAAGAAATCCCCATTTCACATGGCATTAAAATTCCCTACCACTTCTAGGATACTATCATGTCCCATGTTGAATTTAAGAAGGCACCTATGTCATGTCACTAATGATTTGCGTGACATGCCACTTTCAAGAAATGGCCATGTCATCATATTAAAGTTAGTGGCTAAGACCACCCCCTAGAAAACGGATATTTATATTACACACATTATGTGCAAGGCTTGGTCTAGGGAAATGGTGTGGGAAATTTGCAGGATGTGTAGACATAGATGGTGTCACTGGTTTCATATAAAGGAGATTTCCACCTATATGTAGAACCACAGGAATGTCATCATACATTTATAGTGCATCAAATCTACCCACACCACGCTCTGCTCAGCTTTCTTCTTTCCCACATTGGCAAAAGTTCTGTCAGAGCAGAAAGAAACCATACCAGAATATATAGGGGGGGGGAGGTAATACAATGATTGTAATGTAAAATATCTGATAATGTAAAATATCTGAGACTTGGAGGAAGGATTTTCCCCATATCACCCCTACTGCTGGCACCCTGCTTTCAAAAGTCCTGGATCTGACACTATGCCTATATCCCTCAGACCTCAGTCACTCAGTCTTATTAATTTGATTTCAGCCATGTTGGTGGCCGGTGCCCATCGAGGGCAGTGGCATGTCATAAGACATCCAGTGTAATTCCTTAATGCATATCCTAGATCTTAATGACCACGATCCCGTTTACAATGCACCATATTTAAACTATTGATTCCCATACACAGATCTGTCTCATGCAAACCTGACGCATGCGCGCCATGCCAGTATGTGGGCATGCGCACGCAGCTTCTGATAAACGCCGCCTGACGGCGTTCTCACGCGCAGGCGCAGTCAGACAGGAAGAGGACAAGGCAATATTTGAACAGAATCACAGAGAGCATGCGTATAGGCACATGTGGGGACCGTGGTGAATACAATGAATTACATTAAAGTCAGTGCAGAATTTACACGAACATGATCTCTCATGGGTTGGTGTAGTTTTTAATTTGACCATCATGAATGAAAAAACAAACCATCAAAAAGAAACATGATTCCCATTATTCATATTCAAATAAATCTTTCAACAATTTGAGATTCATGTATCCAGTCACTCAGGGGGCAGTTTCGTGATCTTAGGAGATTTGATGAAGATTTGATGAAGATCCTTGCCTTTGTCTAATGCCCTACCTGGATGGGCCCAAGACACATAGAAGAGGGATAATGTAGCCCTGGCGAGTTACTTGTCAGGGATAGATTTATGCATCATGACAGCCCTACGTGGGACTCATACAACCAGCATGATACGCCAATGAGGTGCTGGCGACCAGACTCGTCAGCACTTCATCTGTGCATCATGCCGACCAAGGGACATGATGCACTCCTGCAATAACGGCCCTTATAAAACTGCTGGGTGAAGTCAGAGTGCATTATCCTGAATGCTGCGTTCTGATTGGCTGAATGACCGTGCATTATCTAGATGGATAATGCACCCCTGGCAAAGTAGGTTAACTTCATCTCACCTTTAGACTTCACAATTGACATTCATGTGTTGTCAGGTGGCTGATGGCTGATTTTTCTGTGTTATGACGGGAATAATGCACTTGGTGCTGGCTGTGGTCATGCTCTAGACTGTATTGAGACATCGAGGGGCCTTATAGGAGATACATGGATCTCAAATTGTTGAAAGATTAATTTGAATATAAATAATGGGAATCATGTCAATCTGCCACAAGATGCTATAGAGCACATGATACTATCAGGCCCACTGTGATCCGGTTAACAGTGCTGGGTGATAGGTGGGCTTCATAGTATGATGTACTCTATTGCCCAACCTGGATGTGAAGTGGTCTAAATTCTACATGCACATGCACACAATAAAGGGGGAAGAAAGAGGAGATGAGAGCACTCTTAATATGAAGTATATATTTAACTTATGGTGTTCTTCATTGTTTTCAGCGCATAATGAGTGGAATTTGAAAAATGAAGTTAATCGGACTAAGTCACCTAATAGGTATAGACAAAAAGGAGGCGCCCGGCAGGCCATGCCTAAATCGGCAACAGCCTACAATGGAGTACACTGTAAATAAAATGTTGTCGAAAAAATAACTCCTTGCCCCAAAGTTGTCAACGATCTGTCGTTGTTGTCACAGAAATGTCATTATTTTCACAGAGATTCCTTGTACCACTGTACTGCCACCTGGGACTTCTTGTAAAAACTACACTGGCTGTGTGCTATACAATTACGGTGGTTCACAGTTTTACAAGGATCCCTCATAGCTTCAACAGCTATTTCTTACAGTGTAGTGGATCATACCATCAGGTCCACCTATCCTCCAGCACTAACCAGGTCCCTATGAGGTGTCTGGGTCTGGGATAAATCCCAGCCCTGCCCCTCCCACCTTCTTTTCGCACTATTTGGTTTCTATGGGTGGATAAGGGGTAATGACAGGCTAAGTAGTGTGCCCTGTCTCTGCCCATCAGGGGCTACACTGGGCACAAGGAGCCATGTGGTTCTCTGTAGGACTGCGGATGTAGGGGTCATTCTATGGTAAAAGGTACAAATCTTTTTTTACTGCCTTTTCATACCAGGCTTCATATATATGTGATGACCAATATCTAAGCATGGATCTGAAATACGTGATCTAAGCTATCCCTATCTTCATTACGTTTATAATTTGTATCTTCCTACCGAATCAAGCTATGTGTAAATGAAGAAGAAAGCATGGGATAAACGTGATTTCAAGTGAACTCTTACCAGCCCTGGAGAAATTTGTGATACATTATGCTTTGACAATACACTTCAGAAAACGTTTGCACCACAAATATGGAATAAAGGATTTTTTAAACACTCCATAGTGCGGATATTCATGGAGAGTGTATTTGGTTAATCATTGATGAGTTGACCGTTGTGCCTTAAAACCTATTCCAGGCGAATGTTACCAATACGCAACACCATCAGAGATCTAATGTTGCCACGAGGCAACACCATAGGAGGCTTATGTTGCCATCAGGCAACACCATAGGAAACCTAATGTTGCCATTAGGCAAAGGCTTCAGTATTTCTCTCAGCCCGGTGTTATCCTAGCTTGCCCTAACTAAACTGTCAGCCTGCCCGTAAGTACCTGCCCCACCCTTACCATGGCTCTCTCTATATTTTACTACAGAATAACTCAAAAATGGGTACAGAGGGCAGCGTGTACTGTCAGTATCACTCCACAGTTAACTCTTTTCAGCTCTGTGATACCTAAACTTAAACTATCAGCTTAGCCACCGGCACCCTATACCCTACTCATCCCCTGTCCAAGACTCAACCAGTGTAGCTGGACTCTAGAGGAAGATTTGCTGTAAAATTGACACAGCTTTTACTGTACACAGAGATTCCTCAACCCAGAGTGTTTTACTGTCCAGGGTGTACCATACTGTTTTCTGGGGCTTCATTGTACAAAGTACACTGATTCACTGCATCACAAATACTTGAAATAGGGGGGATTCAGCAGTCATTAACGCGAAAAAAGATGGAAATTTTGTATAAAAGAGGCAGAATTACTTAATGAATTTGTAGTGCCATTAAAGGAGGAGATGTACGGGTCTTGTAGGAAAAGGTATTTCATTACAAAGTTTAGTAAATTTTGAGAAATTGTCAATATTGTACACAACTCAGGCTTTTCACTTTTCGAGTTATCAGCAATGTACATTGCTGCATTATATTTTTCTAGAGTGCAGTTCCTAGCCTACGGCCTACCTAGAGATGACCACCACACCCCTCGGTCAGGTAACTTTTGCAAACCATGAGTATTGAGAGATGTCACTTTTCATCTCTCAATCTCAGGCTCTTATTTTCGAGGTGCGCCTAGAACTTGCACATTCCAGAATTCAACAACTATATCATGGATGCAACTTACTGGTCGACAAATTGCAACAAAAAGAAAAGCCCTATCATTTAGATCTATCCCAGGACATCACATTACATTAGTATCCTTAAATTCAAAATGTAGTCTTGAGTGGTTGATTTGAGGTACACTCCAACTCAAGTGGTCGAGTCGTGCTGAGATTACCCTACCTACCACAGTGTCTCTACGTGCACCACCAAGTGCCACATAAATCACGCCGCCAGGAGATAATGATGAGCTGTGTCTGATTGGCTGATGAAAGCTAGTGTCTGATTGGCTGATGAAAGCTGGTGTATGATTGGTTGATGAAAACACAGGCTATTTACCAGCTCAACACAGACACACATTATTAGGCCTTATGGGGTTTGTTTTAGGTCTCCCATAACTTGGCCGCCAGAAACCTTTAGTAAATCTTGAGGAAACATTATGTAAATCTAAGCCCATCTAGGCCTAGTTTCAGGAATAATATCTTACCTCTCTAGCAAGACTAACACAAAAGAAAACGCCTATGCCCCGTGCTATATAAACTGGAAGTATGTGTTGAGAAAAGAATGATATTGAATGTAGGCCTGACATTTAACTCGAGAGCCTCTAACTATGGGGCCTGACATTTAACTTGAGAGCTTCTAATTATGGGGCCTGACATTTAACTTGAGAGCTTCTAAAACTATGGGGCCTGACATTTAACTTGAGAGCTTCTAATTATGGGGCCTGACATTTAACTTGAGAGCCTCTAACTATGGGGCCTGACATTTAACTTGAGAGCTTCTAAAACTATGGGGCCTGACATTTAACTTGAGAGCCTCTAACTATAGGGCCTGACATTTAACTTGAAAGCCTCTAACTATGGGGCCTGACATTTAACTTGAGAGCCTCTAACTATGGGCGTGCATCACGCCCATTGGGTCACTCACAGGCCCCGGTCACCAGGGCGGCATTCATGCATCATAACAGTTAATTAACATAATGCATTAATGCACTATTCGACCCTTAAACCTTAGAAAAGGATAGATCTGACCTACCTGGCTAGCATAGATTCTCTGGTCATGTTAAGGAGCTTCAAACATATATTTTACCCTTCAAAATGAATCGTTTCTGCCTGGAGAATGGATTCAACCTAAGCGAACACTATCGGGGTCTAGAATCTATCTATATGCGTATAATGAAAAGTTTCATTGTATCATGGTTAGCATATTCCGATATAAGATGATTATCTTTTAATGAGGTCCTATGTTTGACCAACCAAGAAGGCTTTCATGTTTTAAGCAATAATGCAACCTATCTTGATTTCTAAAAAAAGGAAGTAAAATAGAAACAGTATACGACTTCTCTTTGACACAAAGAACAGATCTGTAAACACGCCTAACGACAGATCTGTTTACCCCACGTAACTATATGGCGACCGTCACCAGGTGTCTCCTCAACCGGAAATACTCTTATCGATGGCTTCCGGTGCTTTGACAGTCTGAAACTGATATTGCTTTCCAGAGCAGTTTTGCTTAAAAACCAGACATGGAATTGGGCCATAAAATTAGATCTTCTTGCTGTGCTACTGTAGATGTCGGACGTTAACAGACTCAAATTACACTCCTCGTGCCAAACTCTTGTTTTTGTGTCATTTATCATTGTTCGTGCTTAGCCAAGCAACTACAGAGGGACTGACTGTAGAGGATTGGTCCCAGCCTTGCTTGAAGAGCCGCTTTAAGGGAATGTCCTGTTTAGGCGACAAACTCTTTCCTGTGGTTGATTCCAGGAAGGTACTTCTAAAGTGAAGATGAAATAAGTCCCCTAGTGTTACCGTATTGGCGTGTATTTATATGTGCCGGGTCTTTGAATAAACGCCAATAAGCACTGGGAGTACATGTGTATTCACATGTTAAACGCACTATAATAATCACCAGTCTTTAATTAGCACAGGGGGTAGAACCTACAGGAACTTTATGAGCACCCTGGCACTTCCACAGGCCAATACAGTAGATGTAAAATCATTGTATCACCCAGCCCAGCCTACATAATATAAAAGGCCAGCAGCTGAAGGCACACCCCAGCCTATATAAAGGCCAGCAGCTGAAGGGACACCCCAGCCTACATAAAGGCCAGCAGCTGAAGGCACACCCTAGCCTACATAAAGGCCAGCAGCTGAAGGGACACCCCAGCCTACATAAAGGCCAGCAGCTGAAGGGACACCCCAGACTATAAAGGCGTGCAGCTGAAGGGACACCCCAACTTACATAAAGGCCAGCAGCTGAAGGGCACCCCAGCCTACATAAAGGCCAGCAGCTGAAGGGACACCCCAGCCTACATAAAGGCCAGCAGCTGAAGGGACACCCCAGACTATAAAGGCGTGCAGCTGAAGGGACACCCCAACTTACATAAAGGCCAGCAGCTGAAGGGACACCCCAGCCTACATAAAGGCCAGCAGCTGAAGGGACACCCCAGCCTACATAAAGGCCAGCAGCTGAAGGGACACCCCAGCCTACATAAAGGCCAGCAGCTGAAGGGACACCCCAGACTATAAAGGCGTGCAGCTGAAGGGACACCCCAACTTACATAAAGGCCTGGAGCCGAAGGGAACACCCTAGCCTAGATAAAGTCCAGCCGTTCAGTTGAACATCTCAGCCTACATAAAGGCCAGCGGACGAGGGAAACTCCCCAGCCTACATAAGGATTATTCTGTACATAGTTTTATTTATTCCAATACCACTGTGCTACTGTTGCCCATTAGATGTTATAGCGTGTATTCAAGGATAGGGCACAAATACAGGCTACTAAAATTTCAGAGATACAACCTTTCCTAACTTGTTATGAATTCCGAAATTTTGGCTTTCATTCCTATAGGCATTTTCAAATTGAGAACATTAGGAGGGATTCCGGATTTTTGGTGAGTGGCATCCCTGCAGTTTGTCTGGAGATAACCTCAGCACCGAGGTCTGTTAACCCCGCCTGCTCATCCACCCACACCGACTTCTGTCAGTGGTTGGCTGCTGTCCAATGACATCCCTCAGATACTAACCATGTATGATAAAATGGGGGGTTAACAGAATGAGTAGGGCCCTGTCAGTGTATAGTAAATAACCTGCTAACAGTCACAAACAGGGCACAGGGGGAACAAATTATTGGTACTGATAGACATGGGTGGGGTTAGAGCACAGATATAGGGGGTCATTACTCAGCCACATGGGTGGCGGAGTTATACGTATACTAGTATAGAGAGGAATCTGCCCACGCCATTGGTTAATAAGATATCTGCAACACCCGTAATGCTTCGTTTTGTCCACAGGGCACAAAATTTCCATGTGGACAATATGTGAAACATAACATAGGTAATTTAATACAATAGTGAATAAGAAAACACTGAGAACCTTATAATCATGTAAATAAATCTCGTTAGGTTGGTATCGCAGTGTGAGAGGGGAAATGGGATCTGGTCTTCAAATATACCCTGGGTCTCAAACAGTTCTAGCTTCTAAACTAGAAGCCACAAACGACTTCTGATTCGTGTTAGGCATCTAGGGTAGGTTCACCCTGAGACGTCCATTCCACCCAATGCTAGACATTTAGACTGCTCAGCTCAGCTTCAGAATCCTGCAAGACTCATAGCAGCATTATAATAATAAGCTATTGGCAATACTCTCCATATCCCACTGCAGGTAGAGGCATCATACAGAGAGGCCACAGGTCGTTTTCATCATCTGCCAATACTTCCAAGATTGGTCTAATATGATAATGAGTGAGTGAAGTAGTTTTATTGGCTTAAGGTGGCTGGCGGGGATAGGTTAAAAGTAATTAGATTTTCGCCATATTCTCACCAGAGTCCCAAAATGATATGTACTTTTCATATGTGCAAAGATAATACAGGGGTACCATGCATATTTTTGAGATAAAGAAGATTCAGCCCTATATATGATTATATAGTGATTTGTCACATAAATCCCAAGATTCATATCCAAAAGTAATTAAATCTTTTCATAACTTCTTTAGTACTTAGATTTTATGCATATCTTTGCAGTAAATACAATATTGACATATGGTCCCAGGTATATTTCTTATGTTTTGGATGATTGAAATAACAAATGTAAGGAAATGGCTAGATTGATGACATGTAGATTATGTGCACTGATGGAAAAAAGAGCATCAGCCTGAGTTTCACCTAGTCTCTGGCGCTGCCTGAGTATCATGAGAGCCTGTGCTAGAGGCTCTCCCCTGACATGCCATACTCATGCTGAGCCTGCTTCAATGCCACACATTGGGAAAAAGGATCAGCATGAGTATGGCACAAGGCTCAGGCATGGTGCCATACTCAGTCTGAATCTAACTGAATACTCCAGCAAAGCAGGGGTCTAGCCCCTATACTGATGTCTGAGATTATATCATATCCAAGCACCAACCACACCATGTGCCTCATTAGCTCAGTTGATATGGCACTGAACTCTGCATCTGAAGGTTGTAAGTTCAAGTCCCATTGAGAACTTTTTGTAAAGTCAATCTCTGTAAGTCAATCTTATTGCCACAATGTGAGCATGAATATGCATTCATAATGGGTTTGTGAGAAAATTGTTCCCTATTAAGCCCCCCCCCCCCTCACCCGTTCTTGCACATACTCAATATCCTTTCTATTATCATCTAGTCCTTGTAACCATGATATCTAAGAATATAATCTTATCTATATAGCAATATAATAGGAATTAATCACTAAAACATTTAGAGTATGATCATATCTTTGCAGTAAATGTAAAAGTGACATATGGTCCTAGGCATATTTCTAATGTTTTGGGGCATGGAAAAAAGTAGAATACCAGCTTTCAACACACAGAGGGAGCAGGGCTTCCC